>CM061749.1:341567549-341793302 GCA_030979885.1 Lolium multiflorum
ACCAGGAGTGCAACCCAAAATTGTTCGAAGATACCATGGCAAGTTGTGCTTCCTCCGGCCCTCACAAAGCTCATATCCACTTGGTTCTTAACCTGCTAAGTTGGCATATAACACTCAAGAATTCACCATCACTGAAAACTAATGTACAACTAACATTATGTTCGTCTGCCCTCCTTGTTGCTAAATACTCTTATACATGAGGTCACACCAAGACCCCAAGAAGATACATATATTCTGCTACAGCAATTCTGGCCCAACATGGTAAAACAAACTTTGGAAAAGAGTACTTCTGTATTTATCTAGAAAGAACATTAATACCTCAATCTTTGTCGGTAGCATTGAAATCTTCATGCGATAACAGACTCAAGTTTTACATGACCATGAACAAAAGAAATACAACGATCGCTTCGAGTAAAAGTGATCAGCTTCAGTAACAAAAGAAATACAACGATCACCTAGTTCAGACATAAACAATTGCTGAAGAAACAATTAGTATTCACTATGCTAAACTCTTTGCTGAAAAAGAAATGTTTATGACAAACCAATCTCTATTGGATTTTGTAAGTGTCGTTACAAAATTCTATTATAGCCTCCTGCAAGTCTACATGCCAATAAGTTTCACATGTATGCAGCCAGATAGTAATCGCATGACTACCTTTCATGGCAGACATCCTCATTTAACACATCCACATGGCAACGTGACTTTATGAGAGCCTTAGAGAAAATGCCAAAATCCTATACCTTGGCCTGGCTATGATATATGTAATAGAACACTCTTGCCAATTGACAAGGTATCAACTTGTCAATGCCTATAGATCGTAGGCTAGGGTTTAGTTGGAAGTAGAGGGCAAGTAGATCTCGAAGGTTTCAGCCGAAAAGTACTCGACGATTATGAAAGCTAGGGTTTGTAACAATGATTCGATTGCTCTTAGTCCCTCGACTCCCCCTTTATATAGGAGGCGGAGCCAGGGTTTCGTTTTGTACAAATTTACAGTGGACGATTTCTAACTCATCCCGGATTACAAATAATACTTCCTATTACAACTCTAACTTTCCTTAATATATCTTGGGCTCTCGCATCTTCTTATTCTTCGGGTATTGGGCCTTCAGTAAAGGGGTACTATCTTCGGCAGGCCCATTTGGGATGCCTATGTCGTAGCCCCGAGATTTTGCTTGAATCGTAGAGTCGGGGAAAATCTCTACTGTTTATTTTTATTCGAGAGCTTTAACTTTTTTATATTTCTTCACATAAAATTCTATATTGTACAGGGATACTGGTAGTTGGGGCTAGTTCATCTGATGGATCAGGTACTAGTTAACTGCTCTAGTGGCAATCCGCAAAAACCTACTTCAAGACCACGTCCCTGGACATGATCTCGGATACGGTGTAAACTTCGACAGTGCCGCTTAAGGTCTTACCATTCTGTCGAGTCCCAGTCAAATTTATCGAGTACCTAACGCGTCCGTTAGGATTTTTCTTCGTATCATTGATACGGATAAAAAGTGCGCAGTCTTCGGCGATGCTACGCCAGCAGAACGGATCTGGGGTCTTACCTTCGCAAATTTGCGGCATTCGAAATTGATCGCAACTTTGGCGTTCTGAGAATATATTGTCGAGTGCTTTTCCGGCTGTTGGAATGGTACATTTTATCGAGTCAAATATGACTTATATTGCTCTCCCGATGGGAGTATATGTAGAGTTAATTATAACTCGAAATATACTCTTGCTCTTCTCTTTTTTTTTTAATTTCATCGGGCACGCGACAGCGTTCCGATGGGAGTAACCGAGGCTACAGCCAAGAACTTGTGCTTGGTTGTAGGCTCAACATTTTAGTCCACCTTGTCGCTATATTGTCATTATTTTCCAATATGATCTTTTTTCATCTCTCGGGTGCGCGAACAGCGCTCCCGATGGGAGTAGCCCCCGAGGCTACAGCCAAAGACTTGTGCTTGGTTGTAGGCTCCGCAATTTCTATACTGCCATACTCGAAATTTTACTTTTTGTCGAAGTAGCCCCCGAGCATTTGGGCAAAAACTTGTATTTGATCAAAGGCTCCCGAAGTATTTGATAACCTCTCCTGTCGCCAATCTTCTTTTATTTTTCTTATCGGGATGCTTCCCTTAATCAATTTTACTTCATCTCTGTTAATAGTCGTGATTTTTCTGTCTTGTGGGTCCATTGCTTCCGCCACGTTGACACGTCGTGCAAGTGGGGGACACACGTCCTCCGCTTTTCCTGACGCACGGCCTATCTCAGTAAAAATACCTTTTTACCCTTTATCTAGAAGATCTTTTTTCACCACACGATTTCTTCATCCAACGGTGCATTGCTTCGCCCGATTCTTATATAAACCTTTCTTCAACCTTCGTTCACTCCTTCGCTTGCGTCTATTCCTCTTTGCAAAAACTTCCCCTGCGCCTAACTCTCTTTGATCTTCCGTACGCACGAACATTGCTTTTCCAGTGCCGTAGATGCCACCGCGCACGCGACTCACTCGCCACAGCACTCCAGAATCCAAGATGGCCGCTGAAGACCTTGAGTGGGAGAGATCTAAAATCTCCAACCAAGATGTCAACACGCTGAAGAGGCTTGGCCTGATGAAGAAGGAGGACGCCATCCGCTTTCCCAGCGAAGAAAGCTACCCAAACCCTCCAATGGAGTATCGGGTTAGTTTCGTTGATCACCTCATCCGCGGCCTTTCTACCCCAATCCACGATTTCCTCCGCGGCCTTCTTTTTGTTTACGGGATTCAACTACACCAGTTAACCCCCAATTCCATCCTCCACATTTCCATTTTTATCACGCTGTGCGAATGCTTCCTTGGAATCCCTCCTAACTGGGCTCTATGGAAACGCATTTTCTACCTCCGCCGCAATGGCTCCCACAACGCCACTTATAACATAGGCGGCGTTGTTATCTGTGTCCGAACTGACGTTGATTACTTCGACGTCAAATTTCTGATTGTCCAAGGGTGGCGCAAAAGGTGGCTCTACATACACGAAGAAAGTGCCAACTCTGTGGAACACAACATAGTCCCTTTCGACGGAAGTGCCAAAATTCAGCGCCGCCGCTCCTGGGATGCTGAAGCTTCCGAAGAGAAAAAGGCGACAGAAGCACTTATGTCTCGTATTCATCAGCTTCAAAATACTCGAGGCAAAGAGCTGTCTGGTGTTCAAATCACTGCCTACTTCCTTAAGATTAGAGTGCAGCCTCTTCAGGCTCGCAAAAATCCCCTTTGGACGTATTCTGGTGAAAACGACGCCAATAGAATCTCCAGTGATCTTTCTGCAAAGGACTTGGAGAAGTTGATTCGAAGAATTTCCCGCTTGGCCAAGAAGGATCCTATTCCCTCCTCTTGTCGCGTGGAACCATACAGCTCCGCCAATCCTCTCCCGAGGTATTTTGTCTTCTCGAGTTTTTATCTTGTTCCGAACTTTCCCTGCATCTCATTGTATTGATATCTCTCTAATTTTTCTTTTGTCGCTATTTTCTTGCAGAACCATCCTACTATGGCTTCCCTTCCTCCTCTTCCTGAGGATGGAGAAGTCGAAGAACAGGCTATCGTTGCCGAAGATACCCAAGGTTCTTCTATTCCTGAAAGTGAAGTCGCAGGTTCTCACAAATCTGTGGCTTCCCATGAAAAAGAAGTTGAATCTGAAGCAGTAGTCGACGCAATCCCTTCCTCCTGTTGTTTCTTCAAGGAACAAAAGGAAAAGGAATGATGCCGAGGATTCTGGCACTTCTAAGGCTGAAAAAGTTGTTCCTTCTCATCCGAAGGCAGCTTATGATCCTTATATTGAATCCCTCGTCAGCTCGTAAGTCACCTTTATTTCTCCCTTTTTCTGTACTCGAGGTGTTTATCTTGTCTTGCTTTTTATGCTGCCGATTTTTGATCGGTGATGACGAGGAAGAAGTACCAACTGTTGACGTGGCTCCTCGGACAAGCACGTCACATACTGTACTTGCCTCGGACACGCTAGTTGAAGGAGAAGAATCCTCGCCTCCTCAACAAAACGTCGTCACCACAACTCCGCCAGCAAGCCCCCTTGCTCCTTCACCAAAAGGACAAGGATTGAAACAATTGTTGAACCTGCCCCTCAATTGGGCAGCTCGTCGACTCTGCTCTTAGATGATGTAAGTTTGTCGATATCTTTATTTCCTCTATTTTGCTTTTTCACGCCTTCACTCTCTTTTTCATGCCGATGTTTCTCTTGCTGTGTTCTTCTTTAACAGCCTATGATCAAAGAGCTTCTCCGCATCGGATCCCAATTTATTGGGTATCGTGAGTATGCTAGCAGAGCCGAAGGTAATCAACTTTTATACTTGCCGTTTTTTCTTGACTTTTTGCTCCTGTTGCTTGTCGCGATTTTTGATCTTTCTTCTTTTTTTATATCTCGACAGAGAAACTTGCAGAGGCCAACAAACGTGCCGACGCACTTGCTCAAAAACTTGAGCAGAGTGAGGCGGCTGATGACCCACAAGTATAGGGGGTGTATCGTAGTATCTTCGATAAGTAAGAATGTCGATCCCAACGAGGAGCAGAAGGTGTTGAAGGTTTCGATGAAGGATTCACGTAAATGCTCACACAAGTATTCAAGGTTTGATGTATGATTGAATAAAGTACGAGTATGTAAAGTGCGAGTAATAATTGCAGCGAGTGGCCCAATCCTTTTTAGCACAAAGGACAAGCCGGTTTGTTTACTTATAATGACCAAACGTTCTCGAGGACACACGGGATTTTAGTCTAGTGCTTTCGCTACATACGGCTAAATAATCTTCATTGTTGTGATAAGTGTTGTGTGGGTGAACCTATGCTAATGTACCGCCCTTCCTAGGACTAATACATACTTGTGATTATACCCCTTGCAAGCATCCGCAACTACAAGAAAGTAATTAAGAAATAAATCTAACCACAGCCTTAAACTCTGAGATCCTGCGATCCCTCCTGCATCGATATACCAACGGGGGTTTAGGTTTCTGTCACTCCGGCAACCCCGCAATTGGCAAACGAATACAAGATGCATTCCCCTAGGCCCATAAATAGTGAAGTGTCATGTAGTCGACGTTCACATGACACCACTAGAAGAATAACACCACAACTTAAATATCACACCATTGAATATTACTCATCCATAGTTCACTACTAACATTTAGACTTCACCCATGTCCTCAAGAACTAAACGAACTACTCACGAGACATCATACGGAACATGATCAGGTGATATGATGATGAATAACAATCTGAACATAAACTTGGTTCAATGGTTTCACTCAATAGCATCAACAACAAGTAGAAATCGATACCGGGAGAGTTTCCCCTATCAAACAATCAAGATCAAACCCAAATTGCTATGGCGGTGGTGGTGTCCAGCGGTGATGACGGTGATGATGGTGGAGATGATGATGATGGTGATGGCGATGATGTCCAGCTCGATGACGGTGTCGATGGCGTCGATTTCCCCCTCCGGAATTTCCCCGGCGGTTCTGCCCGCCGGAGAGCTCTTTTCTCTCTGGTGTTCTCCGCCCCGCAGGCGGTGAACTCTTCGCGAGGTACCCTCGTGGCTTAGGTCTTCGGGACGAAGGGTTTGGCGAAGAAAAGGAGGCGAAAGGGTCGTGGGCCCTCCACACCACGCGCGGCCAGGGCTGGGCCGCGCCGCCCTAGGGTGTGGGCCCACCACAGCTGCTCAGCTCCTCTGCTTCCTTCGTCATCTTGAAAAATAGGATTTTGGTATAATTTCCTTCGAGTTGATCTTCCGAAATATTGCGTTCTGACGGTGCTTTTTCCAGCAGAATCCTGGCTCCGGTGTTTGATCCTCCAATAACGATGAAACATGCAAAATAGATGAAATAACATAAGTAATGTGTCCCAATATGAAATATATCAATGAATAACGACAAATTATGATATAAAATAGTGATGCAAATTGGACGTATCAACTCCCAAGCTTAGACTTCGCTTGTCCCCAAGCGACGAGCTCGATAGACATGACCACATGTTTATGGAGTGAAGAGTCGATAAATAAAATACGGACAAGAAGCATCATATTCATTCACACAGGACATTATAGTAGACAACCTCTTATAACTCATATTGAAACAAGTATAGGGTAATCACAAGTAAAGGTGCATGAGAAATCATGATTGGTGATGGCAAACTTCGTTCTTGGTCAGAGAACAACTAACAGATTATATTTATCTTATTGAGCAGCGCTCTCATGTTAGAGTTTATAAGGCACAACTTGCATACTCAATCATAATGGTCTTCTCATGGTCATTGATAACTTGCAAAGCTATATTCATTCAGACAAAACTTGTACTAAACAAGGAAGAATAAAAGACATGATGTAGCAAATCGCAATATAATGGTTTGATCACAACTACTCAAATGCTTGCTTGAGATGGAGGGAAATAGGTTTCTGACTCAACATAAAGTAAAGAGGCCCTTCGCAGAGGGAAGCAGGGATTAAATCATGTGCTAGAGCTTTTTCGGTTTGCAATCATATAAAGAGAATAAAAGTAACATTTTGAGAAGTGTTTGTTGTTGTCAACGACGGTAGCGGGTACTCTAACCCCTTGCAGACAACCTCCTAGAGCGGCTCCCATATTATTTTCATTTTGTGTGGCACTCCTTCCAACCTTTCTTTCACAAACCATGGCTAACCGAATCCTCGGGTGCCCAACAATCTCATACCATGAAGGAGTGCCTTTTTATTTTAGTTTTATTATGATGACACTCCTCCCAACCTTTGCTTACACAAGCCATGGCTAACCGAATCCTTCGGGTGCCGTCCATCAATCACATACCATGGAGGAGTGTCTATTTAGTTTAATTAATTTGGGACTGGGAATCCCATTGCCAGCTCTTTTTGCAAATTATTGGATAAGCGGATGTAGCCACTAGTCCATTGGTGAAAGTTGCCCAACAAGATTGAAAGATAAAACACCACATACTCCCTCATGAGCTATGAAACATTAACACAAATAAGAGATACTAAGTTTTGAATTGTTTAAAGGTAGCACATGAAGTATTTACTTGGAATGGCAGAAAATACCATGTAGTAGGTAGGTATGGTGGACACAAATGGCATAGGTTTGGGTTAAGGTTTGGATGCACGAGAAGTATTCCCTCTCAGTACAGGTCTTTGGCTAGCAAGGTTAATTAGCAAGCATAAGAGTCGAGGGAAACAAACAAATCTACATGTGATAGAAACAATCATGCATCTTCCTTGTAAGCACAAACAATTTTAACTTCAGAATAATAAGCTATGAGCTAACAAGAAAGACAATGAAACATCTACATGTATTTCTCTTTTCTATTTAAACCTTAAAGTGTTGTTGCTATTGACCAATGCTAAGTTTGCCAAAACCAAATAGATTTATTCAATGCTCCCAAAGTGATACCAATACTAACAACAAGGTGAATCATATAGTAAAGATTGCAAACTAAAATAAGATGTGCAATATGTAAATGATAAGTCTTCTCATTAATATTCCATAACGATAACTCACACCAAGGGATACATAGACAACCAACTAAAGGAGAGATACTTCCAACTGCAACCCATCTTATATGATAACTTCCCTACTCATGATATGACACTACTTGACAATAAAAGTAAAAGGTAGTGATAATGTGATACCGCGGCACTCCCCAAGCTTGGAACAAACCAAGGGGATGCCAATACCGATGATGAATTACTCCTTCGGCGATGGTGGTGATGAATTCCTGGCAAGCTTCTCAATAAGCTCCTGAAGCTCGTCAATCCTGTGTATGAGATTGCGAATCATCTCGAGTTGTGCTCGACGCGGTTAAAGAGTCTGTCCGATGGCGAGTCCCAGCTCTTGGAGTTATTTCCCCACTCTTCACTTCAGGCTCCTTCTCTCCTGTTGTTAGAGCGATCTATATCCCACTGGCTAGGCAATGCTGCCTTGGGAGTCCCTTCAATTTGATTATTGAAAATTAGATTGTGGAAGGGGTGATGAGTGCCTGATGGAGATGTTTGGAGCTAGGTAATGACGTGGAACCGCTCCTCCAGTGCGAATTCTTGCGCTCTTGTTTGCACTAAAAGGGTTGTCCATCACCTTGATGCTTGCGATGGTAGCACGCGGGCTTGCGCGCGAGTCTTCCTCCACCTCTTCTTCATCTTCTTCCTTGACGTCCTTGACTTCCTCTTTCCACCCAAGATCTCGATCATCTTCATCAGGAAACTCCTTGCCCTTGTTCTTGGAAACCATGGTGCTTCTAAAAACAGATCTGGCAGAAACAGCTCGAAACAAAACACGTCGAAAACGATATACGGACCTCCAGGGTCCGGGGGATTATATAGCAAAAAATTTCACGACAAACGGAAAGTACCAGATCGAACAGTCGGAAAGGAGCGGGGGCGGCCAAACCATAGGCCGGGCGGGTCCAGGCAGCGCCGCCTATGGTGGCACCCCCTCGTGCGTCCTTTCCACTCCCGAACTCGTAATTTCTCATATTTTCCAAAAACAGCAAAAATATAGTTCGGAAGGTAAATTGCGTACTTTTCATTGACCGTACCTATTCAAAGTCGAGTTCTGGCGGTTGTCAATTTGCCTTTGATGAAATCTTCCGGTGTCTCCACTTGAATAATATCGACATCAACATTATAGGAATCACTGAGATATAATGCTTGAGTCTTTGTCCATTCACCACTTGCGTAGCATTGCCTTGGAGAGAGCTAATTTTTTCCTGAACGATACACCTCCTCGACAACATATGGTCCTTCCCATTTCGAGAGTAATTTCCCTGCAAAGAATCTGAGACGAGACCGATACAATAGGACTTTATCCCCAATATTAAATTCTCTTTTGATAATCCTCCTATCATGCCATTTTTTAACTTTCTCTTTAAAGAGTTTAGCATTTTCATAAGCTTCACTTCTCCATTCATCTAGAGAACTCAATTGCAACAACCTCTTATCACCGGCAAGTTTAGGATCTTTATTTAATTCTCTAACAGCCCAATAAGCTTTGTGCTCTAGTTCTAAAGGTAAATGACAAGCTTTCCCATAAACCATTTTATAAGGTGACATTCCCATGGGATTTTTATAAGCAGTTCTATAAGCCCAAAGTGCATCCTTCAATTTACTAGCCCAATTCTTTCTAGTTTTATTAACAGTCTTTCCCAAAATAGATTTAATCTCTCTATTTGATAATTCTACTTGACCACTAGTTTGAGGATGATAAGCGAAGCAATTCTATGATTAATACCATACCTAGCAAGAGTTTTTCTAAAACCTCCATGAATAAAATGAGAACCTCCATCAGTCATAATGTATCTAGGTACTCCAAATCTAGGAAAAATAATATCTAAGAGCATTCTTAAAGAGGTCTCACCATCAGCGCTTTTTGTAGGTATAGCCTCCACCCATTTAGTAACATAATCAACAGCAACAAGTATATGAGTGTTACCTTGAAAAGGTCCCATGAAGTCAAATCCCCAACAATCAAACGGTTCAATAACAAGAGTATAATTCATAGGCATTTCATTGTGTCTGGAGATATTACCAACCCTTTGGCATTCATCACAAGATAAAATAAACTTTCTCGCATCTTTGAAGAGAGTTGGCCAATAAAAACCTGATTGTAGAACCTTTTGCGCGGTTCTATCTCCGGCGTGATGTCCTCCATAAGCACTACCATGACATTTACTCAATATCTCTGTTGTTCATATTCGGAACACATCTTCGCATAATACCATCCACTCCTTCTTTATATAAGTGTGGGTCATCCCAGAAATAATGCCTCAAATCATAAAAGAATTTCCTCCTTTGCTGAGCTGAAAAGGTTGGAGGCAAATACTTGGAAACAATAAAGTTAGCATAATCGGCATACCAAGGACTGTCTCGCGAGCTCACCTTATTACAGCCAATTGTTCATTTGGAAAACTATCATTAACAGGAACAGGATCATAAGCAATATTTTCCAATCTAGACAAATTATCACAACAGGATTATCAGCACCTTTCCTATCTACAATATGTAAATCAAATTCTTGCAAAAAGTACCCATCTAATAAGCCTTGGCTTAGCATCTTTCTTTGTCATTAGGTATCTAATTGCAGCATGATCAGTATGAATAGTAACTTTTGAATCAACAATATAAGATCTAAATTTATCACAAGCAAAACTACTACAGCTAATAATTCCTTTTCAGTTGTAGCATAATTTCTTTGAGCAGCATCAAGAGTTTTACTAGCATAATGAATAACATTCAGCTTTTTATCTACTCGCTATCCAAGAACAGCGCCTACAGTAAAATCACTAGCATCACACATAATCTCAAAGGGTAAGTTCCAATCAGGAGGTTCAACTATAGGAGCAGTTGTTAAGGCTTTCTTAAGAGTTTCGAAAGCTTCCTTACAATCATCATCAAAAACAAATGGTACATCTTTTGAAGAAGATTAGTAAGAGGCTTTGAAATCTTGGAGAAATCTTTAATAAACCTCCTATAAAACCCAACATGACCAAGAACACTACGAATACCTTTAACATCCCTTGGATAGGGCATCTTCTCAATTGCTTCAACTTTAGCTCTATCAACTTCAATACCTCTCTCGAAATTTTATGTCCCAATACAATTCCTTCATTAACCATAAAGTGGCATTTCTCCCAATTAAGAACAAGGTTAGTTTCTTCACATCTCTGCAAAACTTTATCAAGGTTTCGCAAGCAACTATCAAAAGAATTCCCATAGACGGAAAAATCATCCATGAATACCTCTACAATACTTTCACAAAAACCATGAAAAATAAGACATGCATCTTTGAAAAGTAGCAGGAGCATTACATAAACCAAAAGGCATGCGTCTATAAGCATAAGTTCCATAGGGACAGTAAAAGTGGTTTTCTCTTGATCTTTAGCTTTAACAGCAATTTGTGAAAACCCGAATAACCATCAAGAAAGCAAAAATGAGTATTTTTAGATAATCTTTCTAGCATTTGATCAATAAAGGGTAAAGGGTAATGATCTTTTTAGTAACTTTATTAACTTTTCGAAAATCAATGCACATTCTATACCCTACAACTACTCTTTGAGGAATGAGCTCATCATTATCATTAGGCACAACAGTCATACCTCCTTTCTTGGGAACAAGCACAGGACTAACCCATCTACTATCAGCAATAGGATATATAATACCAGCTTCAAGGAGTCGTAGTACCTCATTCCTTACCACTTCCTTCATCTTTGGAATTAGACGACGCTGAGGTTCAACAACGGCTTTGCATCATCTTCCATATTAATAGCATGTTGGCAAATAGAAGGAGAAATCCCCTTCAAATCATCAAGAGTGTAGCCAATAGCGCCTCGATGCTTCTTCAATATTTCCAATAACCTTTCTTCCTCAATCTACGAAAGCTTAGAACTAATAATAACAGGATATATTTTCTTATCATCAATATGAGCATATTTAAGATTATCAGGTAAAGGTTTTAAATCAAAAACAGGATCTTCCTTTGGTGGCGGTGTTGTACCCAAATCTTCCACGGTAAATCATGCTTGAGAATAGGTTGGCGAAGAAAAATTTCCTCAAGCTCATCTCTTTCTTTCCTAAAAATTTCGCTCTCGCTATCCTCCAAATGTTGCTGCAAAGGATTATTAGGAACAAGAACAATAGATGCACATTGCTCCATTTTAATATCATTACTAGGCAAATCAGCTTTATAAGGAGTTTTAGTAAATTTAGAGAAGTTAAACTCATAAGATTCACCAGCAAATTTAGTCAAAATTTTCTCTTTCTTGCAATCTATAATAGCTCCACAAGTATTTAGAAAAGGTCTACCAAAGATAATAGGACAATAATCACTAGCAGCAGAACCAAGTACCAAAAAGTCAGCGGGATATTTAATCTTACCACATAAAACTTCCACATCTCGAACAATACCAATTGGAGAAATAGTTTCTCTATTAGCCAGCTGAATAACCACATCAATATCTTCAAGTTCACAAGAATCAATTTCGTGCATAATCTCCGTGTAAAGCTCATACGGAATAGCACTAACACTTGCACCAATATCACATAATCCATAATAGCAATGATCACCAATTCTAACAGATAGCATAGGAACACTAGCTTGTTTGGGTTTATTAGGATGTGAAACAATATGAGAAGCATCTTCACACATAATATGACCATCCTCCACATTTTCAGTCACAAGATCTTTAACTATTGCAATAGCAGGTTCAACTTTTATTTGTTCTTCAGGTTCTACAGGTTTCTTTTCACTTTTATGAACCGCACTATTTATAACAGAGTACTCCTTCATTTTAGCAGGGAAAGGAGTTTTTCAATATAAACTTCAGGAATAACATGATCAGCAGTTTCAACTACAACACATTTATTAATAGATGAATCAATTTTATCTCTATATGGTTCATGATACTTATCAAAGTTCTTCTTTGGCAATTCATAATGAGAGGCAAAAGCTTTAAAAAGATTTACAGCAACTTGAGAATCAAGACCATATGTAGCACTCATATTACGAAATTCAGTATCCATAAAAGCTTCAATGCATTTATAATCATAAATTATACCGATTCTCGATCTTTGTCGTTCTCCCATCCTTCAGTATTTTCTTGGATTCGATCAAGAAGGTCCCTTTTAAACTCTTCTTTGTTGCGTGTAAATGATCCAGAACAAGAAGTATCCAGCAAGGTCTTGTCTTGAAAAGAAAGTCTTGCATAGAAATTATCAATAATAACATTACCGGGAAGCTCATGAATGGGGCATTTGAGCATTAAAGACTTCAATCTCCCCCAAGCTTGGGCAATACTCTCTCCATCATGAGGCCAAAAATTATATATGCGATTCCGATCCTTATGAATTTCACTTGGAGGATAGAACTTAGAATAAAACCGGGGCACAATATCATTCCATTCAAGAGAATCCCCATTATCCAGTAATTTATACCAATGCGCCGCTTTACCGGACAGCGATAAAGAGAATAGTTTCTTCCTCACTTCATCCATAGCAATACCTGCACATTTGAATAACCGCATAATTCATGCAAAAACATAAATGATCACAGGATGGACAGTTCCATCCCCTTCATAGCGATTATCCATAACACGTTCAATAATTTTCATAGGTATTTTATATGGTATTACTTCCTCACTGGCGCTTCATCCACTACCGTTGCAGTAGTAGTAGATTTCCCAAATAGAAATTGAAGAAGATCTCTCCATAATGACTTATAGCAGCAGGCAGAAATAACTACAGTAAAGGTTTTCCTTACCAATTCCACTTACCAATAGGGCCCTCAACGGCGGAAAATAGTCTTGATGACCCACAAGTATAGGGGTGTATCGTAGTATCTTCGATAAGTAAGAATGTCGATCCCAACGAGAGAGAAGGTGTTGATAAGCGTTTCGATGAAGGATTCACTGTAAATGCTCAGACAAGTATTCGGGGGTTTGATGTAACGTTGAATAAAGTACGAGTATGTAAAGTGCGAGAGTAATAATTGCAGTGGCCCAATCCTTTTTAGCACAAAGGACAAGCCGGTTTGTTTACTTATAATGACCAAACGTTCTCGAGACACACGGGATTTTAGTCTAGTGCTTTCGCTACATACGGCTAAATAATCTTCATTGTTGTGATAAGTGTTGTGTGGGTGAACCTATGCTAATGTACCGCCCTTCCTAGGACTAATACATACTTGTGATTATACCCCTTGCAAGCATCGCAACTACAAGAAAGTAATTAAGAAATAAATCTAACCACAGCCTTAAACTCCGAGATCCTGCATCGATATACCAACGGGGTTTAGGTTTGTCACTCCGGCAACCCGCAATTGGCAAGCGAATACAAGATGCATTCCCCTAGGCCCATAAATGGTGAAGTGTCATGTAGTCGACGTTCACATGACACCACTAGAAGAATAACACCACAACTTAAATATCACACCATTGAATATTACTCATCCATAGTTCACTACTAACATTTAGACTTCACCCATGTCCTCAAGAACTAAACGAACTACTCACGAGACATCATACGGAACATGATCAGAGGTGATATGATGATGAATAACAATCTGAACATAAACTTGGTTCAATGGTTTCACTCAATAGCATCAACAACAAGTAGAAATCGATACCGGGAGAGTTTCCCCTATCAAACAATCAAGATCAAACCCAAATTGCTATGGCGGTGGTGGTGTCCAGCGGTGATGACGGCGGTGATGATGGTGGAGATGATGATGATGGTGATGGCGATGATGTCCAGCTCGATGACGGTGTCGATGGCGTCGATTTCCCCCTCCCGGAGGGAATTTCCCCGGCGGATTCCCGCCCGCCGGAGAGCTCTTTCTCTCTGGTGTTCTCCGCCCCGCAGAGGCGGCTGTAACTCTTCGCGAGGTACCCTCTGTGGCTTAGGTCTTCGGGACGAAGGGTTTGGCGAAGAAAAGGAGGCGAAAGGTGTCGTGGGCCCTCCACACCACAGGCGGCGCGGCCAGGGCCTGGGCCGCGCCGCCCTAGGGTGTGGGCCCACCCTGGCTGCTCCTGGCTCCTCCTTCTGGCTTCCTTCGTCATCTTGAAAAATAGGATTTTTGGTATAATTTCCTTCCGAGTTGATCTTCTGAAATATTGCGTTCTGACGGTGCTTTTTCAGCAGAATCCTGGCTCCGGTGTTTGATCCTCCAATAACGATGAAACATGCAAAATAGATGAAATAACATAAGTAATGTGTCCCAATATGAAATATATCAATGAATAACAGCAAATTATGATATAAAATAGTGATGCAAATTGGACGTATCAGCGGCTCGCAAGAAAGCCGAACTTGTTGCTAGCGAAGCCAAAGCCGAGGCTGATGAAGCCAAAGCAAAAGCTGCTAGTGTCGAGGAACTGCAGAAAAGACTTGAGGATGCTGCATCTGCCTTAAACGAGCACAAAGCTGCACAAGCTTCTCGTGAACAGGGGATCCTCAAGCGCCTGAAATCACAAAGTCGACGCACTCACAGTAATATTATTGATCCCTTCTATTTTTATGAGAACCGCTGTTTCTTGTTATTGACCAACGTTTTGTTTCCTTGACAGACCAAACAAACCAAGATTTTGATCTGGAGAATCCTGTCGATGACCCTCTCCTTGGCCTTTCCTATCTACGGAGCTTCATGGGTCCGAAATTCGTGAAGGCGTGGCAAATGCTAATGCATGTTTGTCGGCGCTGTTCCCCTACTTCTTCCGAAGAAAGAGGAGCCCCCGACTTTCCTTACCCTTGCCAAGATGTTCAATTCACCAGAAGACCTTGGACTGAAGATGCGCCAAGAAAATATGAAGATTGCTGTCGAAAGCACTTTGCTCTGGTTGCTGACAGCCAACAGACTGTTGATTGGACAAAAGTTGGCGACACCGATCAGATAGAGCAATCAAGGTGGAGGTCCCTGATTAAGGCAGCCAAGCCCAACACGAAGAAAATCTTGGCTTATCTCGGGATCAAACCAGCTTCGACTCCTAGCTCATCAAGGCCGGAGGTCTAGTTGCATGCCTCTTTGTTTTTCTTTCTCTGTTTCTTTTGCTCTTGTCGCCAAAGCAGTTATTTGGCGACACGTACTTCGTTAGCTCCACTGTAAGGCCTTTGTAATTATTCCAAAAGATTAATGAAAACTCTATCTTTTGCTTGTTGATTGATGTTGTCTTTTAAATTTCAGTTGGTATTTGATAACTACACTCCATCTTCCACTCCTTCCAATGTTTCGCCTTCTTCTTCTCGCTCAAAGAGAACTCTTGCTGATGCTACACCTGTCGAAGATTCCTTGCCGCGAGAATTGGATGAACTTCGCAACTTGTATGCAAAGAAGCAAACACTTGTGATGATGGAAAAATCTCGCAAGTCATCTGAAGCCGAAAAAATTGCACTTCAGCAAGCTCGCGAGGCCGTGGCTGCCAAGGAAATCGCTGCTTCCGAGGCTGAAAAGGCGACTACTCGAGAAAATTTCATGCTCGAGTTGATGAATGAGGCCAGTGCGGATATGTCGAATATGCTTGTTTCATCCTCAATATCTTCCGTCTTCATGCTACGTCTCTTAAAATTTTTCTGCTCCGTTGTTTTAATAGGTTCGTTTACTGATGCTGTTGCCGAAGAAGAGAGGGTAAATACTAGGACGAACCTCCTTGTTAACCTTTCCCTTGATCATGGTTCTCTGTTTTGGGCTACCCCGGAGAGGACCCGCCAGATTGTCAGATTTCAGGATCTCACCTCTCAAACTCGCGACTTCCTTGACTTCTGTACCAAGACCCTGTCTATGGTTTATAACTCCATGTTTCCTCGGAACGTTCAACCAAAAACTCTTCCCGAGTTAATGGAGAAATTTAAGGATGCCCATAGGATCCATGACTTTGTCAGAGCTCAACTGGTAGCTGGCGCCAGATTTGCCCTTATCATGCTTCAGATTTGCCACTCGAAACTTGACCTGACCCAAGTCGTTGCGAAAGTTCACGAGAAGGTAAAGCGCCGAAGAGTTGGTGTCGACCGAATTAACACGAAGGTTTCGCCTATAGCCGAAGAAATGATTGAAGACCTTCTTCGGATGGATGCCGACTTTTTTGCAGATGGTCATTATGCAGATTTTCTTGGCGCTGCTCCTGAAGAAAATAGAGTTACCCTTGATAATATATTGAATCATGACTGATTATTTTTCTCTGGTAGATAACTCTTCTTTGTAACCCATTATTATATTGTGAAACAATCATCATATTTCTATATTTGTCTAGCCCCCGAGTATTTCGGTGGCTATTTTCTGTACTTGTGTGTAGTACACCAAAGCATTTATTCAAAATGCAGTTTTAGCGAGAATCAGCCCCCGAGCTTTTTTGTTAAGTGCTATTTTGTATCTTTATTGACTCGCGAGGTGTTTTGATACCAAGGCGAGGTTTTTATTTTTTTGAGGAACTATATTGAATTTCGTCGTGTCGGAGACTTTGAACTTGTCAATGAAGAAAAATTATATTGATACTATCTTTATTATATTGCAGCACCGCGAGCCCGCCTCATTAAAAACCTTTCCCGGCCCCACTCGGTGCCCGAAAAAGGAAAGAGTGCGTCGAAAACTCGCGGGCGTTTCGGTACATTGAAGTTTTACAAGGACTATATTTCAACTCTAGGCGTAGAACCGCCTGAGTTGCGCACGTTCCAGGGGTTTTGCTCCTCCACCCCTGTCTTCTTGTCCTTTATCCTGTATGCTCCTCCTCCGATTACTTCGTGACAATGTAAGGGCCAAGCCATGGTGACTCGAGTTTTTCATGACTTTTTGCGTGAGCCGAAGAACTAGGTCTCCCACCTGAAAAGATCTTCGCCGCAAACGTCGACTGTGGTAATTCTTCAAGTCCTGTTGGTATTTGGTTACTGATGGCGTGTATTTCACACGTTCGTTGGGCAACCCCAAGAGGAAGGTATGATGCGCACAGCAGCAAGTTTTCCCTCAGAAAGAAACCAAGGTTTATCGAACCAGGAGGAGCCAAGAAGCACGTTGAAGGTTGATGGCGGCGGGATGTAGTGCGGCGCAACACCAGGCCGGCGCCAACGTGGAACCTGCACAAACAAAGTACTTTGGCAAGCAGTGAGGTTGTCAATCTCACCGGCTTCTGTAACAAAGGATTAACCGTATTGTGTGGAAGATGATTGTTTGCAGAAAAACAGTAGAACAAGTATTGCGTGATTGTATTTCGATAAAGAGAATTGGACCGGGGTCCACATTCACTAGAGTGTCTCTCCCATAAGACGAACAGCATGTTGGGTGAACAAATTACAGTTGGGCAATTGACAAATAAAGAGAGCATGACCATGCACATACATATCATGATGAGTATAGTGAGATTTAATTGGGCATTACGACAAAGTACATAGACCGCCATCCAACTACATCTATGCCTAAAAAGTCCACCTTCGGTTATCATCCGAACCCCCTCCGGTATTAAGTTGCAAAGCAACAGACAATTGCATTAAGTATGGTGCGTAATGTAATCAACAACTACATCCTTAGACATAGCATCAATGTTTTATCCCTAGTGGCGACACAACACAACCTTAGAACTTTCTGTCTTGTCCAGGTGTCAATGCGGCATGAACCCACTATCGAGCATAAGTACTCCCTCTTGGAGTTACAAGCATCTACTTGGCCAGAGCATCTACTAGTAACGGAAAGCATGCAAGATCATAAACAACACATAAGCATAGCTTTGATAATCAACATAACAAGTATTCTCTATTCATCGGATCCCAACAAACGCAACATATAGAATTACGGATAGATGATCTTGATCATGTTAGGCAGCTCACAAGATCCGACAATGATAGCACAATGGGGAGAAGACAACCATCTAGCTACGCTATGGACCCATAGTCCGGGGGTAGACTACTCACATCACCGGAGGCGACCATGGCGGCGTAGAGTCCTCCAGAGATGATTCCCCTCTCCGCGAGGGTGCGGACGATCTCCTGGATCCCCAGAGATGGGATCGGCGCGGCGGCGTCTGCGGAAGGTTTTCCGTATCGTGGTTCTCGGACCGGGGGTTTCGTCACGGAGACTTTTTATAGGCGAAAGGGCAGGTCAAGAGGCGCACGGGGGTCCCCACCACAGGGCCGCGCGGCCAAGGGGGGCCGCGCCGCCCTAGGGTGTGGCCCCTCCGTGGCCCCTCTTCGTCTCTCCTTCGGACTTGGAAGCTTCGTGAGAAAATAGGCCCCTGGGCTTTGATTTCGTCCAATTCCGAGAATATTTCCTTACTAGGATTTCTGAAACCAAAAACAGAAAACAAACTGGCACTTCGGCATCTTGTTAATAGGTTAGTTCCGAGAAAATGCACGAATATGACATAAAGTGTGCATAAAACATGTAGATAACATCAATAATGTGGCATGGAACATAAGAAATTATCGATACGTCGGAGACGTATCAGCATCCCCAAGCTTAGTTGCTGCGTCCGAGCAGGTAAAACGATAACACAGATAATTTACGGAGTGACATGCCATCATAATCTTGATCATACTATTTGTAAAGCATATGTAGTGAATGCAGCGATCAAAACAATGTATATGACATGAGTAAACAAGTGAATCATAAAGCAAAGACTTTTCATGAATAGCACTTCAAGACAAGCATCAATTAAGTCTTGCATAAGAGTTAACTCATAAAGCAATAATTCAAAGTAAAGGTATTGAAGCAACACAAAAGAAGATTAAGTTTCAGCGGTTGCTTTCAACTTGTAACATGTATATCTCATGGATATTGTCAACATAGAGTAATATAATAAGTGCAATAAGCAAGTATGTAGGAATCAATGCATAGTTCACACAAGTGTTTGCTTCTTGAGGTGGAGAGAAATAGGTGAACTGACTCAATAAAAGTAAAAGAATGGTCCTCCATAGAGGAAAAGCATCGATTGCTATATTTGTGCTAGAGCTTTGATTTTGAAAACATAAAGAAAGCATAAAAATAAAGTTTTGAGAGGTGTATGTCGTTGTCAACGAATGGTAGCGGGTACTCTAACCCCTTGCCAGACAACCTTCAAAGAGCGGCTCCCATTTTATTTTATTTTGGGTGGCACTCCTTCCAACCTTTCTTTCACAAACCATGGCTAACCGAATCCTCGGGTGCCTGCCAACAATCTCATACCATGAAGGAGTGCCTTTTTATTTTAGTTTTATTATGATGACACTCCTCCCAACCTTTGCTTACACAAGCCATGGCTAACCGAATCCTTCGGGTGCCGTCCAACAATCACATACCATGGAGGAGTGTCTATTTTTGTTAATTAATTTGGGACTGGGAATCCCATTGCCAGCTCTTTTGCAAAATTATTGGATAAGCGGATGAAGCCACTAGTCCATTGGTGAAAGTTGCCCAACAAGATTGAAAGATAAACACCACATACTTCCTCATGAGCTATAAAACATTGACACAAATCAGGGGTGATAAATTTTGAATTGTTTAAAGGTAGCACTCAAGCAATTTACTTTGGAATGGCGGAAAATACCATGTAGTATAGGTAGGTATGGTGGACACAAATGGCATAGTGGTTGGCTCAAGTATTTTGGATGCATGAGAAGTATTCCCTCTCGATACAAGGTTTAGGCTAGCAAGGCTTATTTGAAACAAACACAAGGATGAACCGGTGCAGCAAAACTCACATAAAAGACATATTGAAAACATTATAAGACTCTACACCGTCTTACTTGTTGTTCAAACTCAATACTATAAATTATCTAGACCTTAGAGAAACCAAATATGCAAACCAAATTTTAGCATGCTCTATGTATTTCTTCATTAATGGGTGCAAAGCATATGATGCAAGAGCTTAATCATGAGCACAACAATTGCCAAGTATCACATTACCCAAGACATTTATAGCAATTACTACATGTATCATTTTCCAATTCCAACCATATAACAATTTAACGAAGGAGAAACTTCGCCATGAATACTATGAGTAGAAACCAAGGACATACTTGTCCATATGCTACAGCGGAGCGTGTCTCTCTCCCATAAAGTGAATGCTAGGATCCATTTTATTCAAACAAAACAAAAAACAAAAACAAACCGACTCCAAGAAAAAGCACATAAGATGTGATGGAATAAAAATATAGTTTCAGGGGAGGAACCTGATAATGTTGTCGATGAAGAAGGGGATGCCTTGGGCATCCCAAGCTTAGACACTTGAGTCTTCTTGATATATGCAGGGGTGAACCACGGGTGCATCCCCAAGCTTAGAGCTTTCACTCTCCTTGATCATGTTGCATCATACTCCTCTCTTGATCCTTGAAAACTTCCTCCACACCAAACTCGAAACAACTCATTAGAGGGTTAGTGCACATTATAAATTGACATATTCAGAGGTGACACAATCATTCTTAACACTTCTGGACATTGCATAATGCTACTGGACATTAATGGATCAAGAAATTCATCCAACATAGCGAAAGAGGCAATGCGAAATAAAAGGCAGAATCTGTCAAAACAGAACAGTTCGTATTGACGAATTTTAAAATGGCACCAGACTTGCTCAAATGAAAATGCTCAAATTGAATGAAAGTTGCGTACATATCTGAGGATCATGCACGTAAATTGGCTTAATTTTCTGAGTTACCTACAGGGAGGTGGACCCAGATTCGTGACAGCAAAGAAATCTGGAACTGTGCAGTAATCCAAATCTAGTACTTACTTTTCTATCAACGGCTTAACTTGGCACAACAAAACACAAAACTAAGATAAGGAGAGGTTGCTACAGTAGTAAACAACTTCCAAGACACAAAATAAAAACAAAGTACTGTAGGTAAAAACATGGGTTGTCTCCCATAAGCGCTTTTCTTTAACGCCTTTCGCTAGGCGCAGAAAGTGTGTATCAAGTATTATCGAGAGATGAAGTGTCAACATCATAATTTGTTCTCATAATAGAATCAAAAGGTACCTTCATTCTCTTTCTAGGGAAGTGTTCCATACCTTTCTTGAGAGGAAATTGATATTTTATATTACCTTCCTTCATATCAATGATAGCACCAACGTTCGAAGAAAAGGTCTTCCCAATATAATGGGGCAAGATGCATTGCATTCAATATCCAAGACAACAAAATCAACGGGGACATGGTTATTGTTAACCGAACATTATCAACTTTACCCAAAGGTTTCTTTGTAGAATGATCAGCAAGATTAACATCCAAATAACAATTTTTCAATGGTGGCAAGTCAAGCATATTATAAATTTTCTTAGGCATAACGAAATACTTGCACCAAGATCACATAAAGCATTACAATCAAAATCTTTAATCTTCATCTTAATGATGGGCTCCCAACCATCTTCTAGCTTTTTAGGAATAGAGGCTTCACGCTCTAGTTTCTCTTCTCTAGCTTTTATGAGAGCATTTGTAATATGATGCGTGAAAGCCAAATTTATAGCACTAGCATTAGGACTTTTAGCAAGTTTTTGCAAGAACTTTATAACTTCAGAGATGTGGCAATCATCAAAATTCAAACCATTATAATCTAAAGCAATGGGATCATCATCCCCAATGTTGGAAAAAATTTCAGCAGCTTTATCACGGGTTTCAGAGTTTTAGCAGTTTCAGGCAGTTTTTCGCGCTTTGCATTCGAAGTGGAAACATTGCTAACACCAATTCTTTTATTAGTATGAGTAGGAGGTGCAGCAACATGTGTAGCATTAGCATTACTAGTGGTGGTAATAGTCCAAACTTTAGCTATATTCTTCTCTTTAGCTAGTTTTTCATTTTCTTCTCTATCCCACCTAGCACGCAGTTCAGCCATTAATCTTATATTCTCATTAATTCTAACTTGAATGGCATTTGCTGTAGTAGTAATTTTATTATGATGATTCTCATTAGTCATAACTTTCGATTTCAAAAGATCAACATCAGCGGCAAGACTATCGACTTTAGAAGCAAGTATATCAATTTTCCCAAGCTTTTCTTCAACAGATTTGTTAAAAGCAGTTTGTGTACTAATAAATTCCTTAAGCATGGCTTCAAGTCCAGGGGTGAACTCCTATTATTGTTGTAAGAATTCCCATAAGAATTACCATAGCCGTTGCCATTATTATAAGGATATGGCCTATAGTTGTTACTAGAATTGTTCCGGTAAGCATTGTTGTTGAAATTATTATTTTTAATGAAGTTTACATCAACATGTTCTTCTTGTGCAACCAATGAAGCTAATGGAACATTATTAGGATCAATATTAGTCCTATCATTCACAAGCATAGACATAATAACATCGATCTTATCACTCAAGGAAGAGGTTTCTTCAACAGAATTTACCTTCTTACCTTGTGGAGCTCTTTCCGTGTGCCATTCAGAGTAGTTGATCATCATATTATCAAGAAGCTTTGTTGCTTCACCAAGAGTGATGGACATAAAGGTACCTCCAGCAGCTGAATCCAATAAATTCCGTGAAGAAAAATTTAGTCCTGCATAGAAGGTTTGGATGATCATCCAAGTAGTCAGTCCATGGGTTGGGCAATTTTTAACCAGAGATTTCATTCTTTCCCAAGCTTGAGCAACATGTTCAGTATCTAATTGTTTAAAATTCATTATGCTACTCCTCAAAGATATAATTTTAGCAGGGGGATAATATCTACCAATAAAAGCATCCTTGCATTTAGTCCATGAATCAATACTATTCTTAGGCAGAGATAGCAACCAATCTTTAGCTCTTCCTCTTAATGAGAAAGGGAACAATTTTAGTTTAATAATATCACCATCTACATCTTTATATTTTTGCATTTCACATAGTTCAACAAAATTATTAAGATGGGCAGCAGCATCATCAGAACTAACACCAGAAAATTGCTCTCGCATAACAAGATTTAGTAAAGCAGGTTTAATTTCAAAGAATTCTGCTGTAGTAGCAGGTGGAGCAATAGGTGTGCATAAGAAATCATTATTATTTGTGGTTGTGAAGTCACACAACTTAGTGTTTTCAGCGTTGGCCATTTTAGCAACAGTAAATAAAGCAAACTAGATAAAGTAAATGCAAGTAAACTAATTTTTTTGTGTTTTTGATATAGCAAACAAGATAACAAATAAAGTAAAACTAGCAACTAATTTTTTTGTATTTTGATTTAGTGCAGCAAACAAAGTAGTAAATAAAACTAAGCAAGACAAAAACAAAGTAAAGAGATTGAGAAGTGGAGACTCCCCTTGCAGCGTGTCTTGATCTCCCCGGCAACGGCGCCAGAAAATATGCTTGATGGCGTGTATTTCACACGTTCGTTGGGCAACCCCAAGAGGAAGGTATGATGCGCACAGCAGCAAGTTTTCCCTCAGAAAGAAACCAAGGTTTATCGAACCAGGAGGAGCCAAGAAGCACGTTGAAGGTTGATGGCGGCGGGATGTAGTGCGGCGCAACACCGAGATTCCGGCGCCAACGTGGAACCTGCACAACACAACCAAAGTACTTTGCCCCAACGAAGCAGTGAGGTTGTCAATCTCACCGGCTTGCTGTAACAAAGGATTAACCGTATTGTGTGGAAGATGATTGTTTGCAGAAAACAGTAAACAAGTATTGCATAGATTGTATTTCGGTAAAGAATTGGACCGGGGTCCACAGTTCACTAGAGGTGTCTCTCCCATAAGACGAACACATGTTGGGTGAACAAATTACAGTTGGGCAATTGACAAATAAAGAGAGCATGACCATGCACATACATATCATGATGAGTATAGTGAGATTTAATTGGGCATTACGACAAAGTACATAGACCGCCATCCAATGCATCTATGCCTAAAAAGTCCACCTTCGGTTATCATCCGAACCCCCTCCAGTATTAAGTTGCAAACAGACAATTGCATTAAGTATGGTGCGTAATGTAATCAACAACTACATCCTTAGACATAGCATCAATGTTTTATCCCTAGTGGCAACACAACACAACCTTAGAACTTCTGTCACTGTCCCAGGTGTCAATGGAGCATGAACCCACTATCGAGCATAAGTACTCCCTCTTGGAGTTACAAGCATCTACTTGGCCGAGCATCTACTAGTAACGGAAAGCATGCAAGATCATAAACAACACATAAGCATAGCTTTGATAATCAACATAACAAGTATTCTCTATTCATCGGATCCCAACAAACGCAACATATAGAATTACAATAGATGATCTTGATCATGTTAGGCAGCTCACAAGATCCGACAATGATAGCACAATGGGGAGAAGACAACCATCTAGCTACTGCTATGGACCCATAGTCCAGGGGTAGACTACTCACACATCACACCGGAGGCGACCATGGCGGCGTAGAGTCCTCGGAGATGATTCCCCTCTCGGCAGGGTGCGGAGGCGATCTCTGGATCCCCGAGATGGGATCGGCGGCGGCGTCTGGAATGTTTTCCGTATCGTGGTTCTCGATCGGGGTTTCGTCACGGAGACTTTTTATAGGCGAAAGGGCGGTCAAGAGGCGGCACGGGGTCCCACACCACGAGGCCGCGCGGCCAAGGGGGCGCGCCGCCCTAGGGTGTGGCCCCTCGTGGCCCCTCTTCGTCTCTCCTTCGGACTTCTGGAAGCTTCGTGAGAAAATAGGCCCCTGGGCTTTGATTTCGTCCAATTAGAATATTTCTTACTAGGATTTCTGAAACCAAAAACGACTTGACCCCGGCACTTCGGCATCTTGTTAATAGGTTAGTTCCAGAAAATGCACGAATATGACATAAAGTGTGCATAAAACATGTAGATAACATCAATAATGTGGCATGGAACATAAGAAATTATCGATACGTCGGAGACGTATCAGTTACCCTTGATAGTACTTCGTCTCGAGCTTCGTCGAGTGCGTCGATGTCGTCCTCCAATGCTATCTTGGAAGTTTCTTCATTATACTCTGTGACTCTGGGGGAGTCGTGCTCTATTTCTTGGCCTGCCTCTGCTCCATGGACCAGGAAGAACGGGGTTTCTGTGTTGTATTTGGTGTTGTTCGGATGCTCCACAACACACTTGGTAGTTCTTCTGGCCAGGTATGCCGAGCCCAGTGGTCCTAAGGCGTTTCTTGATGCCATTGCAAATGATGCCATTGGCTTTCTCGACTTGCCCATTGGTTTGAGGATGTGCAACGGACGCAAAGTGCAATTTGATACCCACTTCTTTGCAATAATCTTTGAATTCGTGGGATGTGAAGTTACGCCATTGTACGTGACGATGCTGTGGGGCACTCCAAATCTGAAGACGAGGCCTTTTATGAATTTTCTATGGGGCTCCGTCGGGTGAATTTATCGGCTTTGCTTCTATCCACTTTGTAAATTTGTCGACAGCTACTAGCATATATTCCTTTCCTCCTGGCCAGGATTTGTGTAACTTGCCCACCATATCAAGTCCCCATTGGGCAAAGGGCCACGATAATGGTATTGGTGTTAGTTCTGCTGCTGGAGAGTGAGGTTTTGCGGCAAACCTTTGACACGCGTCGCACGTTCTTACTATTTCCTTGGCGTCCTCGATTGCTGTCAACCAGTAGAATCCTGCCCGAAAAACCTTGGCTGCAATAGCTCGACTACTTGCGTGGTGGCCACATATTCCTTCGTCTACATCCTTCAGAATTATTCTTCTTCCTCGGGTATGACACACCTTTGCAGGACGCCTGAAATACTTCGTTTGTACAATTCTCCTTTGATCACCGTGAAAGCTTTGGAGCGTCGAATTACTCGCCTTGCCTCAACTGGATCATCGGGTATTTCTTTCTGAGGATGTATGATATGTACGTCTGCATCCATGGTATCTGTATCACCATGACCAGGTCTGATCTTCTTCTTCTTCCTCTTGCTCTTCCTTGGTAGCCCCCGAGGGTTTTTCTCCTTCTTTTTTGATTTTGTCGATTTGGTGGATCTCTCTGTTATCTCTTCCCAGAATACACCTGGCGGAAACTGCAAGGCACTGCGACCCGATGTTTGCAAGAACGTCGGCTTCGTCGTTGCTCAATCTGCTAATATGATTTACTTCACATCCATCGAACAACTTCTCGAGCTCGTTGTACACCTCCTTGTATGCCATCATGCTATCATTGCTGCGTCACATTGGTTCATAACTTCCTGAGCCACCAATTGTGAGTCGCCGAAGATTTTTAGTCGAGTTGCACCGCAAGCTTTCGCCATCTTCATCCCGTGTATGAGAGCTTCATATTCTGCTTCATTATTGGATGCGTTAGGGAATGTCATCCGAAGGACATATTTCAACTTGTCGCCTTCAGGTGATATAAGTACTACTCCTGCGCCAGCTCCTTCTAGTCTCTTGGACCCATCAAAGTTCATGATCCATGTTCGCGACAAGTCTGGGGGTCCTGTGTTTTGCAGCTCCATCCACTCTGCGATGAAGTCTGGCAGAACTTGCGACTTGATTGCTTTTCTTTTTTCATACGTGATGTCCCGAGGGGAAAGTTCTATTCCCCAAAGGGAGACACGATACTGGATTGTTTAGTATATTTGACAAGGGAGCTTCATTGACCACTATGATCGGATGTGCCGAAAAATAATGGCGTAATTTTCGTGTTGTTGTGAACACTCCATATGCTAGCTTTTGGTACTGAGGGTACCTTTGTTTTGAGGGTGATAAAACTTCGCTAACGAAGTATACTGGCCTCTGTACTCCATGGATTTTTCCTTCTTCTTCTCTTTCGACAACTAGCACCGTGCTAACCACTTGGGGTGTGGCTGCAATATACAGCAGGAGAGGTTCCTTTTCCTTCGGCGCCACCAGAATTGGTGGTGTCGAAATTGTGCGCTTCAAATCTTCGAACGCTCTGTCGGCCTCTTCGTTCCATTGGAATTTATCTCCTTGCTTTATCAGAGCGTAGAATGGTAACGCTTTTTCTCCCAGCCTGGCGACGAATCTGCAAAGCTGCGACTCGCCCGATTAGGCTGTATCTCTTTCAACTTTGTTGGCTTCCTCATTGTTACTATAGCTTGTATTTTGTCGGGATTTGCTTCAATCCCTCTTGCTGAAACTAGAAACCCTAGAAGTTCTCCTGCTGGGACGCCGAAAGAACACTTCGTCGGGTTCAGCTTGAGGCAGAATTTGTCGAGGTTGTCAAAAGTTTCCTTGAGATCCTCGATCAGCGTTGCCCCCCTTTTTTGACGTTATGACGACATCATCGATGTATACTTGCACGTTTTTCCCAATGGTCGCCAAACACTTCTGCATCATCCTCGATATGTTGCTCCCGCATTTTTAGACCAAAGGGCATTGTTCGTAGCAAAACACGCCGTATGGTGTAATAAACGCGGTCTTTACTTCATCTTCTTCTTTCAATCTGATCTGGTTATAACGAGAATATCGTCCGGGAAGGAAAGACGTTCGCATCCAGCCGTGGAGTCGATAATTTGATCGATCCTCGGGGGGAAAGTGATCCTTTGGACAATGTTTATTGAGACACGTAAAGTCGACGCACATGCGAAGGCTGTCGTGTGTTTCTTCGGCACCATCAGGTTAGCTACCCATGTGGCTTCGTGGATATCTCTTTGATGAAACCAGCATCCTTGAGTCGATTTATTTCTGATAACATAGATTTGCGGTTTGGTTCCGAAAAACGCCGCAAGGGTTGTTTGATTGGTCTCGCGAGAGGATCTAAGTTGAGGTGGTGCTCGGTAAGTTCCCTGGGTACTCCTGGCATGTCGGCTGGACACCATGCGAAGATTTTCCGGTGCTCACGGAGGAACTTGACGACGCGCTTTCCTATGCGATATCCATATTTGTTGCAATGGATGTCGTTTTTTGGGTCTGTCGGGTGAATCCACCTCCTTAGAATTTTTCTCGGTATTGAAAGTTGATTCTTTATTTGGCCTTCCAACGTCTGGTAGCACGTCGTATCAGTCATACTTTTTGACGCCAAATACTCAGCTTGCATCCCGAAAGTTTCGATAGATGAAAATCCTTGTCGCATTTATCGTAAGCGAAGCTTCCTTTGACTGTGATTGGTCCCCTTGGTCCAGGCAATCTCCATAACGGTATGTATAGTGTGGCACCGCCATAAATCTAGCATATGTTGGTCGTCCCAACAAAGCGTGGTACTGCGACGGAAAATCCACGACTTCAAATTCCAGCCTCTCGATTCTATAATTCTCTCGGGTTCCAAACTGAACGTCGAGATTAATTTTTCCCAATGGATAATTTGGCTTCTCTGGTGTGATCCCGTGGAACCTTGTGTCTGTTGGCTTCAGGTTTGCTAAGGATATGTTCATCTTCCTTAATGTGTCTGCATACATGAGGTTTAAGCTGCTGCCGCCGTCTATGAACACTCGAGAGACATCAAATCCAATAACTGCTGGAGAATAAGTCTTGCCCTGGTCGAGGAACTTGTTGCGGATGATCTGCTATGGTGAAGCCAATATGTTGCCCGACCAATTAAGATACTCGACAGTTGGTGGAGGCATTTTCTGCCATAAACACTTGTCGTGAGATTACTTTCGAGCTCTTTGACGGCCTTGCCCTGGATCATCGACACTGCTCCGTGAGAGTTGGGATCAACATAAGGTGGTGGTGGGGGTGCTGCCGCTATTCTGAGTTGGTGTCGATTGTCGTCTGTAATCGCGGGAGGTGGTGGCAGGTGAATCTCGCTCCTGGGTTCCCGAGGATTTCTCTGTGCTGCACGAGTGTTAGCGTGCTCTGCATACCTTAACATTGCCTGGAAATTGCGACAATCTTTCTGTAGATGTCCTGACTGTCTTTTACCGTTGCTGTCGATGAAAAAGTGCATCTGGCATGGCCCATTCATCATGTCCTCTGGGGACACGAAAAGCCTCGGGAACCTGGGCCCGCTATTTTGTATGTTGTTGCGAGAATCGTCCCTGTTATCGCCTCGCTGCTCATTGCTTCTCTGATAATCATCTCTGTTGTTTCCTCCTGTGTTTGCCCGAAAACCTGCCGAAATTTGTCCTGGAGCATCATAGTTAATGCCGAAATCGTCGCCTCGGTTGATAGTTTCGACCACGGTCCTCCTGGCGACCTGTGCCGTTTGTTGTGGACAGCGTCTTCTCCATCTGCCCATCTATTTGCTATCTCCATTAATGCGGATCTTTTGGATTGGTCCTTCCCAAGTCCTCGACAAAATATCTCCCTGATTCCTGCGACAAACGCATCTATTGCTCTCTCGTCAGATATATTTTCTGCCGAGTTTTTGATGATATTCCACCTTTGGATGTACTTTCTCATTGGCTCATCTGGCTTTTGTCGACATGCTCTTAACTCCTCTAACGACGCAGGTTTTTTGCACGTGGATGAAGTTCTTGACGAACACATCCTCGAAACTTTCCCAGTGTCGATAGATCTGGAGTGAGTTTCTTTATCCAAGATCGTGCGGCTCCACTCAGATGCACCTGGATGCTTTGCATGGCTGTTGCCCTGGTTCCTCTGTGAGCTTCACTGTCTCGAGATAATCAACTAGCCAATCCTCTGGATCTTGAAGGCCGTCGAACTTCTTGAAGTTGTCGGGTAACTTGAGGGGACTCGAGTGTTTCGGACTCTCCTCGTGAAGCATGGCAAGCCGCACATATCTTCGTCGTTAAGCTCCGGAGATTGCCGATGATCCCTTCTGCTTTGCCGTGCTCTGTCGACCCTTGCTTGTACTGCCGTGTCTCTTGCTCCGCTTGGCCCTTCAGGGCTGCCGCCGTTCTTCTGCAGTCGTGGACTATTTTGCCTTGCTGCTCCTTCGGGAGGCGTTGATACAAATGCTGTTCCCATAGCTCCAACTCCTGCTATCGCCATGTTGTATAGTGTTTCCCTTGGATCGCCTGGAGGTGGTTTAGATGCGAGGATAAAAGCTTGTGTCGCCATATACCCAGCTTCTGGTGTCTTAGGGATAATGTTCCCTCTTGTATCTATCGACATAAAAGACATGTCGAGGTTTTGAACCAAGTGCTCTCTTTGCTTCGGGTATGTGTTGTAACCTTGATCTTCCTCTGTTCCGAGCCTCCTGCTGGCTATCAGAAGTTCTAGATTGTCGACTTAGATCTGCCCTTCTCTGCTGGATGCGAAGCTGCCTCCTTTCTCTGTTTAACTGTTTGTCTGTTTTCCAATTCTCTGGCAGCTCGTGCGAGCCTATATTGATATGCTTGTAATTTCTCTGGTGTGGCCGTGGTAACCATTGGTTCTGTACCGTTCATAGCTCTCGCGGCTCTGTCCCACGCTGCTTGTGAAAGTGAACTCTGTCTCGCGGCTCTGGTCCGACGTATTTGTTGCCCAGGCCTTGTCGCAGATTGGAGGGATCGACGTATGGATTTCCCAGATCGTCGAAAGCCTCGATGTTTCCTCTTGATCCTCAATTGCATAAATCTTATGATATTTTGTATTCAGATCTATGTTGGGTTTGGTGACATCATCGTTGAGATTGATGAAGACCTTGCCCTTGTGATAGATTTGTCGATGAAGTCGCTGTCGACATCGCTTGAGCCATTGCTTATATATGAGTCCGCAGATGACTCAAACGACATGTCGTTGAAGATCTTGGAGAGTTTCTCTCTTGTTGGTGCTGACGTAGCGTGTCGACGAAGTTTCTTCTTCTGACTCGGTTGACGATGTATAGCTTGAAAAATCGGAATCGACCGCCGACGATCCCGACGAAATTTCGACACGATACGATCCTTCTTTCTCGACGCGAAAGCGAAACCTTCCGAACGTCATCTCCATAGGCTCCGCCAGCATATGCATCCAAACGGGAGGGTGGGTGAGGCACAAAATCGACAAGACCAGCAGCGATCTGTTTACCTCGATCCATTGTGTTGCTTGCGGTTGATGATGTCGAAGATCTTGAACGTGCCATCGAGATCAGATCCTTACGCCTCTAATTCCAGACGGCGCCAATTGACAAGGTATCAACTTGTCAATGCCTATGGATCGTAGGCTAGGGTTTAGTTGGAAGTAGAGGGCAAGTAGATCTCGAAGGTTTCAGCCGAAAAGTACTCGACGGTTATGAAAGCTAGGGTTTGTAACAATGATTCGATTGCCTCTTCGTCCCTCGACTCCCCCTTTATATAGGAGGCGGAGCCGAGGGTTTCGTTTTGTACAAGTTACAGAGTCCGGGACGATTTCTAATTCATCCCGCCAGATTACAAATAATACTTCCTATTACAACTCTAACTTTCCTTAATATATCTTGGGCTCTCGCATCTTCTTATTCTTCGGGTATTGGGCCTTCAGTAAACCCCGGGTACTATCTTCGGCAGGCCCATTTGGGATGCCTATGTCACCAATCAAGTGATGACTTTCCAATCAAGTGAATGCACTCAATATAAAAATTATGCCGCTCCCATGCCAAGTTACAGGCTTAGAGCTGATTGCTCAATCATGGACTCATACTGTGCAAGCCAAGGCATGCGGCATACATCATTGCTTGTACATATCAAACATGACTCCCACAGGACACCAATACATTTCTAGAGTCAAAAGCATACTACACTCAACATAAATTTGATTACCTGTTCGATTAGAAAATGGCATGGATGGATGGTAGAAAAAATAAATCCAAATATCCTTAGTTCCGACAGTTAATGAATTTCATTACCCTCTCTGCAACCCAGTGGGGATCAGCCACCCACACACGAAATATTCACGTCTTTGGCCTCAGTACCAGTAGCTCCAGGCCACTGGCTGATCCATCATGCTTCGATTGCTGCGGGTGGGAAATTTTAATTATAGAACAAGCAGTCAAGTACAATACAATTTTTATAAATTAAAAATTGAAACACATATTATCTGTGTGCATAAGGGTACCTGGGGAGGATGGCTGGGGCGAATGTGCGGCGGTTGCACACAGCCACCAAACACCAGCTAGAAAAGGTTGGGAAGCGGCACAACCTCCCTCTTTTGAAGAGATGAGCGATAAGCCTAGCACGAAACAGGACACCATCGGTGACACACCGTGCTACACACGAAAGGAATGCCGCTCGTAGTGTACCGTAGGATAAATCAGGGGAGAGAATGGCGCAAGGAGGAGCACGATTTATTTTCCACCGGTTAGAGATCGAGGCGGGCAGAGTGGTGAAGTGGTCGAGCCGGATTATGTCCACCCGAGGCTTAGGATATCCCGGGCTTGTTGTTCTCTTCTTTAGATTTGTGCATGCAAGGATACTCATCATTCTATAGATCATGATCTAGCTCTCTGAAATCAGTTTTTCTAGATCCCCTTTTCTTCTCTAATAATCTTGGGCTGCAAGTTTGGAACAAGCACAAAGCCTTTTTTACGTTTTCTAGATTCTTAAATCTAAAATATTTAAAATTTAAGCAATATTCTCTTAATGAGAAGGACATTGTTTGGAGGAAAACAATAAAACCCATGTCCTATAGACCAATTCAAGGATGCCGACAACACATGGTAGATAATTATGTGACAAATAATATTTTACTAAGTGAATATTATAATTGCCTGCACATTTAACATCAGAAGCATTGTTGCCATCTTCATTCAGCCGATTTAATTTCCCAAGCAGCGGACTGTGTTAATTCTGTAAAACATCTCCAAGCTTAACTCGACAGTTAGAAAGAAATACAAAGAATAAAAACATGCAACAATGGGCGCTGTAAGAAAAGGCACTAATCAAACATGAGGAAACACAAATATCGTGCCAACAAAATCACAGGGCTAAAGGTAGAGAAGTGCTCAAACCTTGAAAACAAAAGACTACTGGTCCAATTTCTTGAAGCAAGCATTTTCACCATCAGCCCTCCTCTCTTTGTGGATGAGTGGTCTGAATTGCACACACTATTGTTAAATATAAATACACTGCCTAGTCTATTTCCATCAGTTCGGACTTTTGGTTCAATTGGCTAGTGCAGCAATCTTTCATGGTATCAGAGCCAAGAGGTCTCAAGTTCAAGACCCTGCTCACGCAGTTTTAAAAACAAAAGAGAAAAGATTCCGCGGACCGCACCGAACCCACGCTAAGGACTAAAATAGCCTAGATGTGAGAGGGAGTGTTAAATATAAATACACTGCCTAGTCTATTTCCATCAGTTCGGACTTTTGGTTCAATTGGCTAGTGCAGCAATCTTTCAACTATGACATTGGAGTTTTACATTCAGGCATCAGTTCGGTTCACGCAACACTAACACATCAGCTCCCTGAGATAATTCTATTAATTTTCTGTAATACCAATGTAGTTAAGTCAGTCAGTCCTTTCACCTCCACTAATAAGACACCAAAAGGGAATTTGTTGGGGTTGGAAATTTTGTCTACGTGTCAAGACATCCATACAATAAAATGAGAAGATAGAACTCACAATTTCATTCATGAAATATCTTGCATACATTCTGTCGAACAGGTGTCATGCGGCTCGAGTTGTACCTGGACACTTGCCCCCGTTCAGGGCTCCGGAGCAGAAGGAGATGGCGAGCACCGCTGTATTAGGCAGGTGGCGCAAGAGCAGCAGGGCGTTGTAAGTGGGTTAGCAGCACGCATGTCCCATCAGTTGTGGCGCATGAGGAGCTGGTGGTAACAGGCACGATGAAAGCAAGGACGGGACGACACCAAACGTCAGGCGCGTGGTCTCTGGTGTGCGGGAGGGCATGCACCTACCGGTAGCAGGAGACGGGATGGCCTCCGGCGACCGCGTGGGCAAAAGCTGGCAGGCGAGCGGCCTACGGGGGCGCGTGTTGGCGTTTGGGAGAGCGGCGATGTGGGGGCGTATGGGCGGGAGCCGAGCGGCCGGCGGCGCCCGTGAGGGCGTTCAGTTGAGCGGCGATGCAGCGGACGGGAGGGCGACAGTTTGGGCGAGGCTGATGTCGTGGGGTGAGCGGTTCAGAGAAAAGAAAAAAAAAGGAGCAGGGGGCGACGGGATTGTCCGTTCCCATCAAACACGGAGCAAATTTGGATCGTTCGATTTTGATGGTTCAACGGCCAGGATCTTTTGGATCAGACCCTCTGGGTCTTTTATTAGTAGATGTACTGCAATTTCCTAGTGGTGGGCTGGTAATAAAATACAATAATATTCTAGGGTTCTATGATTTTTATACACCCGACACGTGTCATAAATTTTCTATTTATTTATCAATAGCGTACCTGTACAACTTCCCTATTGTACATTCAAACACACGTGTATATATATAGACAGAACCACGGCTCACCAAACTTTGTAGTCTTGCTTTCCTAAACAGCCAACTCGCTAGTTTACAGCCGGCTGGAAAATCCAGAATCATCAGCCACCTTTTCAACTGTCCGATTCATTTAAGTGACTATTCCCGCACGTTCGATTATGATAAAAAAACAGTTCGCATGTATCAATTTTTGCCAGAGTATGTATCATTTGTCTCTAACATTTTTCCCTCTAGTCTGTCTAGTCACGAGATTACGGTACAATTTTTTTTTTGTCAATGGTACAAAAAAAATCTCGAATGTAACATTTTACTATTACAAAAAATGTTAGTACATCTTTTTGCACAATTTTTCTGCAGTATATCTATCAATATTTTAAAATTCATCAAACATTATAGAAACACGCTTGTATAACATTCGTGCAATTTCTTTGTATCATAGATATAAAAATCATTGTACCACTTTGCTCATACTTATACAACGAAAACGATATACCTGTGTAACAAATTGCAACAACCTAAGTATCATTAATAAAATCCCCGAAAATTGCCCTTTGTCAATGACCGCCATGGCAGATTCGAGCTTGCCGGCGACAAATCCGCCGCGCCGGAGGTCAACCAGAGACGAAATCCCCTACCAATCTGCCATGACGGAGGTAGTTGGAGCCAAATCGGGTCAAAATCCCTGCTAAATCCGCACGAGGACATCGGAGACACCACCGCGCTTGATTTGAGGTTGCCGGCGACAAATCGGCCGGCCGCGACCAGCAACAGGAGGAGCATGCAGCAGCGGCGCGTGGGGGAAACTAAACTGCTAACTCGCCCGGTGCGCGCGGCGGCAGTCTGCTCGTGGCGGCGGTTGGGGAAAGAGCTCGCGGCGGCGGGAGCTTGCAGCGGCAGCGGGTATGCGGTGGCCGGCCGCCGGGGCGCGAGCTCCCTGCGGAAGTGCGTAGGCCGGCGGGGACGGGGCCGCCGGGGCGCGAGCTCCCTGCGGAAGTGCGTAGGCCGGCGGGGACGGGGCCGCCGGGGCGCGAACTCCCTGCGGAAGTGCGTAGGCCGGCGGGGACGGGGCAGCCGGGACGCGAGCTCCCGGCGGAAGTGCGTAGGCCGGCGGGGACGGGGTAGCCGGGGCGCCGGCCGGCCGGTCGGCCGGAGTGCGCGGCAGACGCGAGGCGCGACCTGCGCGAGATCAGCCGGTTATTCATAAAAGTTTTCCTTCCTAAACACAACGGTATGATTTTCCATCAGGAACTAGAGCTCCACGTACAGACCAAATTGGACTAGGAGTACGTTTGTTTCCGAAACAAACTCAGTTTTTTTTTTTTTGACAATTCAAAATATTATTCATTGATATCAAATACAGATTACAGAAAGTAATGTGCATGGATGCACATTTAGATTGCTGATAACAGCATTTACAGGGCACTGATCTGAGGGATGTTTAGTACAATTGTAAAGACAGACCCCTATTCTATGTATATTGAATGCTTCTTGAGCCTGTTTATGAGCAATTTTGTTGATGTCCCTCCTGATCTTGAAGATATTGGCTTGACAACCCTGAGTATGATGAAAGAACTGGTAAAGATTCGGTCTTATACTCCAGTGTCCAGGATAAGCTGTAGGATCTTTTTTCTGAATCACTTGAGCCAATGTGAGATTATCCGTTAGAAAATTTGGTTCCTGGAGTTGTAGAGATCTTGCAATATGCGCTGCTAATTCCAACGCCTGGGCTTCTGCTTGAAGTGCTGAGCTTGCAACAGAGGCTGCCTGAATATAGATAGTTTGATGATCTCCTTCTTTCCATTCGATATAAATACCAATACCAGATTTCTCTTCTTGAATATGATTTCTGTTTGTTGGTAAGATACTATGTTTCCAGGCAGCATCAGTATAGATATTGGGACCTCTTTTAATATAATTCTGATCTGGTTCTAAGTTGTTAACTCTTGTTTCCTTTTCTTTTTTACTAGTTAACTCTTGAATTTTACCCTTGGAAAAAATTTCTTTTTCTGCTTGTATAGCTTTTGCTTTGAACAATACCTGTAAAGGAGTACTTTTGATTCTTTTGAATATTAAGTTATTACGAGCTTTCCAAATGCACCAAAGGGTACAGAGGACTTTTTGAAGAGCATCTTCATTTTTATAAAAACTGAGAATATAGCTGATCGTGTTCTGAATATGGGTGTTGTCCAGATGATATAAACCTTCAACCCTAAGCCCAAGGGGAGATGCAAACCAGACAGCCTGTGAGAACTTACAGTCAAAGAAAAGATGGAAATCATCTTCCTTATTGCCACATCTGGTACAGAGTGGATCAATGTGGTTGGATCTCACTGCAGTTCTCATACCTGTCGCAATTGCGCCTCTCATAAGTCTCCATCCAAAGACCTGTACTCTTGGTGGAATATTTCCACAATTCCATATTTCTTGTAATATTTTCCTTGTCTGTGGTGATAAAGATTGATAAGAACCAGCATTTAATCCATAAAAGGAAGGACAGAAAACTTGATAAGCACTTTTTGAGGTGCATATTCCAGAAGGGGTGTGTTTCCAAATTAACATGTCATCACCATTGTCCTTATTAATGGGAATGTTTGCCACCAGACTTGCATTATGTGCACCAAAAAGAGTAGTTAGCAAAGAGATGTTCCAGACTTTCGTATTGGGAATCCAAAGATCAGATACAGTAGCAGGGTACACAAAGTTCTTGTCTTGAATATTCAATTGATTGTGAATTTCTTTCCAGAAAGGGCACCATGGAGCCGACCAGATACTAGTATTGCCTCTAAAGAATTGATAATTGACTGAATCAGCAAGTTGACTTCTAATTTTGAGAATAGATGTCCAGAAGGCAGATTTGGGTACTTTAGGATTGGCTTTCCAAAACGATGTGTTATGGAAATATTTTGCCATGAGGATTTTGGAGGTATAGCTATCCGGAAGAGTAACTATTTTCCAAGCAGTGTTGAGTATTAGTGCCTTATTAATAGCTTCCAGATTTCTCACTCCTAATCCACCTTCTTTCTTTGATTTACAAATTTCTGCCCAGGCTTTGAAATAAATTGGTTTGGATTTAGAATCTTCTTGTATGCCTGTCCACCAGAAATCCCTAATAATAGCATTGATTTTTGTCAATATCTTCTTAGATAGAAGAATGTTTGACATATAATAAATAGGGATAGAGGATAAAACAGATTTAATAAGAACCAGTCTTCCCGCATGTGAGAGCTTATTTGCTTTGTATGAGCTAAGTTTAGATTTGAATTTCTGTAGAATAAAGTCATAAGCTTGAGATCTATTCTTAGCTGGTAGAATAAGAGGATGGCCAAGATGCACTGTCTGAGTATTCATTTCTTCAACCATGAAAATTTTCTTGATAGTTTGTTTTTGGTTCTCCTCAACATGCTTACTAAACAGAATTGAGGATTTGGACCAGTTTGGAATTTGTCCAGAATGTTTGCAGAAAAGATTGATTATATTCCATATGGTTCTTGCCTCGTTTTGGTTTGCTTGTCCACAGACCAAGAGATCATCAGCAAACATCAGAGAATAAATCGGAGGACAGTTTGGACCCAATCTAATTCCTTGAATGTTTGTTTTTTGAAGCTCTTCTTGAAGTTGAAGAGCGAGTTCATTAATGGCTATGACAAAAAGGTAAGGAGAGAGTGGACAACCTTGTCTTATCCCTCTCAGACTTTTAAATTTACCATGATGATTGCCATTAATGATTACCGAGAAATTAGAATTGGACATACATGCCTTGACAAGATTGATAAAGTGTTTGCTGAATCCCTGTTTTTGAAGAGCCATCACAATAAAGCCCCATTCTAGTCTGTCGAAAGCTTTTGCCAAATCTATCTTTATCATAAAAGCCTTTTGTTTCCACGAGGAGAGAGAGAAAGAATGGGTAATTTCCTGGGCCACAATCACATTATTGGATATTCTCCTTCCTTCTATGAAAGCCTGCTGAGTATCTATGATTTTATTAGGAAGGTGCGGTTTGATTCTATTGGCTAAAGACTTTGCAATGATTTTGTAAATCACATTACAAAGGCTTATAGGCCTAAAATCCTGAGGTTGCAAGCATTGTAATTTCTTTGGAATGAGAGCAATACTGGTATCATTTAATTGCTCAGGAAGGTAGGCGTTATGATAGAAATTTTGTACCAGCTTGGTTATGTCGTCTCCAATCCATTTCCATGCTGCTTTGTAAAAGGCTGCATTCAAACCGTCTGGTCCTGGGGAAGCATCACTTCTCATACCTTTCAGAATGTTCCAAATCTCCTCCTTATCTGGAATAGAGTTAGTATATTCATCTTGAATGGTTGGAGTTTGAGAACAATTGATATTATGCATTAGGGGGGAGATAGCTGAAGAAGAGAAAATGTTCTTGAAATAATTGACAAAGCAATGAGCTATTTCTTCAGGATCTAGAGTGACTTGACCTTTCGAGTTGTTGATGGAGACAATCCTATTTCTTCTTCTTCTTTTTAGTACAGACATATGAAAATACTTTGTGTTTTTATCCCCTTCAGTAGCCCAGTGCTTCTTTGCTCTTTGCTTATAGAATTCAGTTAATCTTGTCATAGTCTGCTCATAGGCAACTAACAGCTTCTCTTCTTCATTGTGGTCTTGTTCTTGAAAAGGTTTTTGTTGAATGTCTTTAATCTTCTCTTCTATGTCATTCAGCTGAATCTGAAGTGGCTTCTTCTTTTCCCTCCATCTCCTTAAAGCTCCAGTAAGATGCTTGGTTCTTGAGGTGAAGGGTTGGCTTTGTGTTACTTTCCATGCCTGCATAGCTGTTTCCTGAAAATCATCTTCAAGAAGCCACCAATTCTCAAATTTAAAGTGATAAGTGGGTTTTTTATATTTGGAATGGAGTATAGCCAAGATAGGAGCATGATCACCTTGCAGTATAGGGAGATTGTAAATGTTTGCATTTGGATATAGATTACACCACTCAGCATTAGCCAAGAATCTATCCAGCCTTTCATATAAAGGTTCAGAAGAGTACCTTTTATTGCACCAGGTGTAGGCAGGTCCATTGTACCCTAAATCAAAAAGGCCACATTTTTTTACTAGAGAACAGAATAATTGCATTCTAGCATAATTGACATAATTTACATTGCTTTTATCATGTGGATACATGAGTTCATTCAGATCTCCCATACAAAGCACTGACATACCACTATTTTCATTAACAAAAGCAAAGATTTGATCCCAGAGCTCTTTAGTTTTTGAGTGGCTAGGGTCTCCATACATACAAATTAAGCAAAAAGCCTCTTTTGTAGAGGTGATTACAAGAGAAGCTAAGATGAGGTTGGATGTTGCCCTTGTGATCTTCAGATCAATGTCACTGTCCCACAAAAGCCATAGCCCTCCAGATCGTCCTTCAGATGGAACTACAAAGCTATGGGTTATATTAAAATGATTAGACAATTGCACTGTTTTGAACTTAGAAGTTTTTGTTTCAGATATGAAAGTCACCTTAGCATTAGTAGAGTGCATTAGTCGGGCAAGATAGTTCATTTTGTTACTGTCAAGGCTCTTGCCCGCTCCTTGACAGTTCCAGCTGATGAGACTCATTGCGCCCGTGGCGCCTTAAAGGCTGGCGCCGCTGCCTGTTCTTCATATTGTGTAGATATTTCTGACTCCATCAAGTTACTTGTTGCACTGTTGCTTTTAAGATCCTCTTCTCTTTGAACTTGGATCTGATTTGTTTCATCTCTAGTCAAATTGAGATGATTTACTGCATTGGGATATGGCGGCTTCGAACACAAGTTCCCTTCTGTATCAAGCCCCATTGTAGAACTTGATCTTTGCTGCACCCTACAGTACTTCTTATGAGGTCGATTCTTTTTCCTTTCATATTGGATATTTTGAGATATTCCTTCATTGAAAGAATAAGAAGTTTGTGGCTGTTTTTCCGGTGAATGTCCTATGTGAAGCGAATTGTCTCTGACTTCCGAATCCAACTGAAGATGTAGTTGTGGAGACCGGTAAACATCAATATTACTGGGGTCCAGTGAAGACAAATGTTCGACCAACGACAAGTTTTGTTGAACAGGATGGTTTAATTTAAACCTTATGTGGCTATGATCTTCTCTTTCTCCTTCTGACCGCAAAATCTCTGTTTCTGCTTGTCTTTTGAGCCCCTTTTGTGGAGGTTGATTAGCTGTTGTTGGTTTATTACTGGCCAAAGTATTCCCAGTCCGAGAAGGTGATTCCAAGGCTATGCAATGACCAATCTGATAGCTTGAACTGCTGATATTATCTAATGTCTTCCATTTATCCTTGCTCTGATATGATTGTTTCTCTGATTTTGTAAACCTGGGCGGAACAAGACAATCTGCATTTGCTGCTCTAACCAATTTCATATCTCTTCTGAATTCTAATGGAAGGCTTCCCCCAATATTAACTTGCTGAAGAGCATCCTGGGGTATTTTCGTTGCTTGGGAGGTCCAGATTCCAATATTGGAAAAAGGAACCATAGAAGTATTGGCTTTAATGCTCTGCAAATGTCTGATTAGCTTGCTTCTGTTTGGACAGTTCTGTACCGAGTGAAACATCATACCACAGAAAACACAAATTCTCTTTACTTTATCATAGTTCAGATAGAAAAGGATGAAGTCATTGGGAGACATATAAAATTTGACCTTGTCTTTCACTGGCTTTTGAATATCCATTTTTGCATAAGCTTGTATATAGTCCTTTCTAACCGTCATTGTAATCTCTGGAGGAGGATGTAGGTCAGAAGGCTGGGCCAAGCTTTCTATGACAAATCTCATTAAACTTGATGTTCTGAACTTTTCTGGCACACCATAGACTCTGATAGGGACATAAATATACTTGAAAAGATAGTCCTCAAAGTTCTTATTTACTTCTTCCGGATTTATCCATTCCAACAGCAAGTTATCGCTTTCCACCGACCAAGGCTGTCTTTTAAGGACAAAGTCCATTGCATCTTCATTTCTAAAATAGGCTATGTACATTGCTGGTTTTACTTGATCAATGATCCAATATTTTGCACCCCAAGCATTAGACATGGCATCATTCAAAGCTTTTAACGGGATGTTCCTTGGCGTACCTGACGAGCTTGCAACCTTGATCAACAGTCTGAAAGGAGAATTCTCCTCTGGCCTCTGAATTTCTTCCTCTTGATATCCAACCTCAATGTCTTCCGGGATCGTAATCTGTAAGCTTTTCATGATGGCTGTTAAGTCCACTTCCTCTTCTGGTTGATTTTGGTTTGCTGGTGATCTGGAACACCTATCTCTCTCTGATTTTTCAGCATCTTTGCCCTCCATGATGGAAATTTGCGCTAACCTGTCACCTGCTTGCTGTAGATCTTTACTCCTTTGATGAACTAGATTCTCTTCTGGATAATCCTCTGATTCTTCTGCAAACTTTGATTGATTTGTTGAAATCGATGGGGCGGAGTGGTGTTGCATGTTCAGATGGGGTGAGAGGAACGAAGGACAGTCGGGGTCTGGTGATGGCAGTGGGCGAAAGGGGTCTGGAAGGAGAGGGGGATTCGTAAATGGAAGATAAGAAGGGGAAACAGAGAATGGTGGTCGGTTTCTCGCCGGTGGCTGGCTTGTCATCGTTAGGATGGGTGAGTCTGGTAGTGGCAGCAAAGGGCGATTGGGATCTGGTGGGAAAGTAGGGGATTTTGTGGATGGAGGAGGAGGGGCGGAGAGAGGCGGACGGACCATCGCCGGCGACTGTCTTGTCGTCGGCAAGATGGACGGCGGCGTGAGGAGGATTCTAGAAGGTTTGGGAAAGGGGATGAGTCGCCTAGAAGGGAGAGGTTACGGCATCCGCCAGACAATATTCCGCTTTACAAACTCAGTTAGTTAACAGTATTTTTCAGCGGTTCGCTGTTCGTACTTATCCGCGAATCCATCTATAATTGAGTAATATACACTTTTAGTCCCACAACTTGTATACGATGTGCAAATTAGTCCCACTTCTTGCAAAATGGAGTATGCTAGTCCCACAACTTGTCTTGTTGTGCAAAACTGGTCCCAAGTGATCCAGAAGCGGACACGTGGCGACGTCTTTATTGCCAAAACGCCCCTATATGTTTTTTACTAGCAAATGTAACCTTATAGTTGTCTTAGCCATGTGGGTCCACGTGGGTCCTACATGTCAGTGTAAAGAAAGAATAATAAAACTATAAGTTTAACAAGGGTTTCAGGGATCGAACTCACGATCTCTTCGTGGGAAGCCTCCTGATCTTAGCACGACCACTGGATCCTACAACAGTTTATGTATTAAGTCTATTGTTTGTCTTACATATAGAGTACCTTACGGCCATGATTGTGTACTTTGCACACATTGGTTGTGCAGAGACGATGTTGGTCTTACTATAGAGTACAGCTGGGCATGGGCAGCCCGGTCCGACCTGGCCCGAAGATCCCAAGTCGGGCCGGGTTGGGCTTGCATGTCGAGCCTGGTTCGAGCCTAATTTTGGAGCCCGAACATCAGGCTGGGTCGGGCTTGGGCTTGCAGAGAACGTTGATTTAAGCCTAGTTCGTGTCGGGCTTATTGGGCCGGGTTGGGCTTTTCTCTCTACCTGGTCCGAGGAATGCCCAGGTGTACTATAGAGTGTGGACTTTCACGCTACCTTTGAATCGCTCATGCCTCAGTGAGGCTTTTCCGCTGCATGGAGGGTGGTGCCGCACACGGCAAGCTCTGTACCCCAAGGCCTCAAGGCCTAGAGAATGCGGGGCGAGCTCGGCTCTGTGCCGACGCGAAAGGCGCGCTGCTCCAGCGAGCTCGCCGCGCTCGACCACCCGCTCCACCGCTTGTGCATGTCGTGTTCGCCGGGTTGGGCTGCTGCCGCTCAGCTCGCTCCTGCTCGCCGGGTGCAATATGTCGTCGGACACCATCATTAACAACTTTAATTGGGCGGTGACATCTCTGACACGCCCAGAGGCTGCTTGGAGATGGTCCCAAGATATAATCGCCTCCTTCGCCTGGACCAGCTCCCGGCACTAATGCTCGCAGACGGGATGGAGGAGATTTGGAGAGAGATGAGAAGAAAAGGGTAATTTTCGCTGGCCTGTGTTCCACATAGCGGACAAAGCGGTTACACGAACGGTTCGCCTCGATGTAAAGCTCGACCGAAATTGGATTGTGAATACGTCAATGCGGACATACTGTCTATTTTGGATAGCGTCACTAGGCTAAGATTTTTTCCATTTTTTTAACCGTTCAAACTAAAACATATATAAAATGTTTATTCAAATTAAGCTCTGAAGATACGCTTAGGCTAGGAACTAGTACCTTCTGCACGGATTAGATTACCAGTCCTATTCAAACTCAGCCAGTAGCTTTGGACATAGACACGACGAGTTATCCAACAGGCGTGACCATCGAGTTACAAAAGAAGCTACATAATGTATAAGTAGAAGAACAGGATGGACTATAGCAGTAAGATCATTGTTCTGCAGTGGCTAGCTATTCGTTTTTGATGCGAAGGTTCCCGGTTCGAACAGCCAGTAGCGCATCAATTTTAAATTCTCCTCTGACAGGTAGGACACACGTAGATAAGACAAACATAAGGTCACATATGTTACTGAAAAATATATATGGGCATTTCTGTAAAGAAGACTTGGCCACGTGTCCACTTTTGGATTACTTTGGACCAGTTTTGCACCAGGAGACAAGTTGTGGGACTAGGATACCCCGTTTTGCAAGTAGTGGGACTAATTTGCACATCTCATACAAGTTGTGGGACTTGAAGTGTATATAGCTCTCTATAATTGTAGGCAATGCACGAACACGCGTGGTTGCATCAATCCATCCATATATGAGACTAGGACACACACAAAAAGGCCCGATCGAGCACACCGATCGATCATGGCGGACTGGGCGGAGCTTCTACCGGAGCTTGTCCAAGCCATCGCCGACTGCGTCCTCTCCACCACCGGCGGCGGCGGTGAGGGGTACATGAACATGAGGGTCGTGTGCTCCAGCTGGCGCTCTGCAATTTCCAAGCCATCTCCACTCGCCGCCATAGCCAATCTCTTTTTCCTGCCACGGCACTGGGTCATGCTCAACCTGCCATCCAAGTACGAGGATGGTGACGACGACGATGCCTGCCTCTTCTTCCACATCCTCACCGGGCGGTTCCGCTGCTTGCGCCTCCCGGTGATTCATGATCACATCCTCATTGGTGCCTCTGATGGTCTTCTCGTGCTCGGGGATAGGGATCAGTCCCCGCACCTGGCTTGTGTTCTAAACCCTTTGACAGGCGATATGCTCTCCTTTCCCGCGCCAGTACATCAACGTTTTGACGATATTATGTCAACAGCGGTGAGCGGCGGCTCTCATACGACGCTTTTCTCGTGGGCATCTGAAACAGTTGTATGTGCTTCTCCAACCAGCGATGTCCTTAGGGAGATGGACGTTGGCTCGAGCATGAATAGCATGGTTACCTTCCAAGGTAACGTCTATTATTCCGATCAGGATGGACGGGTATTCACGATTGTCGCACCATGTGAAGAAAAACCAGTAGTAGTAGCCAAGGTGTCGCCGGATAAGTACATAAATATCGAGAGAAAAGGAAACACATGCTCTGAACTCGTGGAGTCTTGCGGGGAACTGCTGCTCGTTCATGGTTGGGACCAAACCTTGAATGTTTTCAGAGTAAATATCAAGCACAAGTTGTTGGAAGAGGTCAACAGCCTTGGCAGCCACCGCGCACTGTTTCTCGGCGACGAGAGGTGCATATCTGTGGACGTGGGTAACCTCCCGTCTGTCGACGGTGACTGCGTATATTTGTTTAATTGGGTGGAAAATTCAAAATACATGTGCGTGTATAATCTTAGGGACGACAAGATGGAGGTTATCTCCAGCATGCACCATCTTGATCGACCTTATAGCCTTGTTCAGGTTCTCTTGAGGTACTGTGATTTTCGTAGCTAGTGAGCTATAAATCTCCAAGTCATCTATTATTCTAGCTTGTGAAAATAAAACCGTTCTGGCATTGGTGCTGGTGCTAACTGCCACTTCCGTACTTCTGGGGTTACAACTTGGGCTTATTTCAACCAATATGCATGTGAGGAGACTATCATTCTGGTATGTGCAAAATCTGTTTCCCCGGAAAACTTCAAACTATGTGATGACTGTTTTGGTTTCCTAAATGTAACTAGAGCCCTGTGAGGGTTTTCAAAAACCCAATATGTGAGGAATGGGAGATAAGTAGTACTTTGTACTACCTCCGTTTCAACGAATAAGGCGCCCTCGTTTTACGAGCTTTTTGTTTGACCAAGAATTAATTTAAATAGGTAAATATTGTTTGTATGAAATTAGTATCATTAAAAAGTGTTTTTCAATATGAATCCAACGATACTATATACATATAATATAATCAAGATTTTGTTGCTCAATTTTTATGGTCAAAGTTCGTCTTGAAATACGCGTGCGCCTTATTTCTTGAAACGGAGGTAGTACTAAATAGTAAACACTTAGAGGAAGTAGTATTTTTCATGTTGGAACAATATAGTATTTCAGTTCTCAGTTTCATCGGTTCTATTTTTTGCATCCGCTTGGCTGATGTTGTTTATTAGCTGTTCATTTTTTTCGATAAAAAATATATATTAATATCAAAGATACCAATTACACCTAGCATCTGCAACAACGCCCCGCCCTCGTGGCAGAATGGATGCACACAGCCAAAAAAGAGTAAAGAAATCTAAGAAATAAAGGTTCAGCTACAATATTCTAGAACTAGCAACAACAATACAACCACCACCGTGATAACACCTGAAATACAGACTCTCTAAACAGGGCCGGTCCTGAGATTTCAGGGGCCCGGGGCGAACCGAAAAATTAGGGCCCTAGAAGTCTCAAATAATTATTTATACATGTATAGATGAAATGATACCAGCTAACATTTACAATCTACATAAGCAATATTGATAGTATTAAATATATATTGCATACTTGCTGCTTTAAAGTTTATGGTATTCCTAGATATAAAATCACTAAAGATGGTATGTTAATAATCTAGGCCCTCCATTTCAAAAGATTGTCGCCGATTTACCTAAATTTAATCTAATTTAATCTATCTAGACGCGATTAGATACACGGAATTTAGACAAATCTGCTAGATATATCTAACTGTAGATAAATCTATGACGTCTTTTTTGGTACGTAGAGAGTATATGTTTATATGAAGATCTTCTTTTTGAGACAATGATGATCTTATTTTAAAATTCACTAATGATAATAGCTTACAGACCCCAATGTCCTGCGACGGATTAACTAGCCAAGTGTGAGGAGACCTACATGCTACATCGTCATATAGGGATTTTTGAGAAGGCCTATGTACTTCTTTTGACTCTCGTTTCAAAGGCCAGAATCGGAATTATGCACTTCAAAATTTGATTAAGTTTTAGAGCGTCAGTTCTCAAATATATCTCCGAGTGATGTGCCTATAACATGCTATATCCTCCATGCAGATTACCTGCCCCACCCACTTTTTTTTGAGACAAACCTGCCCCACCACCCACTTAATCTCCTCGTTGTTAACTAAGGGAAAAAGGCCGACCTGATCCGATCAGGGAAAAGGCCCAAGATAACTAAAGGGAAAAGGACTTCCAGCCCACTAAACAGAATAACGTTTCGTACAGTGTCGTCCTCCTCCCCTGAACGACACGAGAGAAACACTCTGACGTGCTCTAATGGCGCCGCCGGATGAACCTCTGCCGCTGCTGCATATGCCTTAGCAAGCCGGGACCTTGGGGCCCCCTTGGGTTTGGGGGCCCGGGGCGGCCGCCCCGCCTGCCCCCCCTCAGGGCCGGGCCTGTCTCTAAAAGCGACGCCTCCAAGAAGGGAACAGTGCACCAGCGCCGTCGTCGCCCGACCAAAGGTCTTAGGTTTTCACCCTGAAGATAGTCCTCACTCTCAAAACAATGCCTCCAACAAGGTTATTGCTAGGCACAACCAGTTAAGGCCAGACCTTGGGTTTTCACCCTGAGAGGTAAGACTCTAAACTTCACATGTGTTGTCGCCCCCACATGCATATCACTGCTGCGGGGGCCCTGGCCGGGGCAATGGCCGGAGCCGAGGTCGACCGAGGCCAGGGCCGGGGCCGGGGCCGAGGCTGGCGGCAGCGGCGATTGGGGGGCGGCGGTCGGGGCGGCTGTGGGGCGTGGCAAGCGGATCCTCCGCCGCCGCCCGGGAGGAGGGCAGGAGGAGGAGGTTAGGTAAGATATATACATACGAAGGATTCAGGAGAGCCTAGGAAACTATACTACATTTCATATCTCCAACTGCTTGTTCTGCTTTCCAGATGTCATATCCTGAGACTACAAAAATCTTCTACCCTTGCTATTCGGTCTGCAATAGGGCAGCAAAGGGATGTTCTTCATCCTGGATCACTATTGATAAACTGTATACTGTAGTTGTACATGTACATGTTTAGTATACTGCTTTAATACCCTCTACTATAAATGCAAAGGCTGACCTGTTGAGGTGTCCTGCAATTCCCTATCGGAGCTGGCGGCGATGTAAAATCCTAGGTTGACCTCGTCGATTGCTTCCGCTCCCGCATTGCCATGGCGACCTCGCAGACCTCTTCTGTGACCTCCGATACCCTGCCGGCTCATCCGCGACCTCCGTCATACTGTACCGTCCTTGCCAATTGGCCTGACGAACCAGATCACTATGAAGCTTACCGGGAATACCACCCAAGTTCTTCCTATTCTTAGGAGCAATCTACTACCTTGGTATGTTGATGGTTCTCTTCCATGCCTGCCTGCGATGATCCCTAATCCCGTGGCCGAGGTTGAAGGAGGCATTGTGGATAGCATCTCCAACCCGCTACACTTTGCTTGGCACCAACATGACCAGGCCATACTCTCTGTCACCATATGTTCCCTCACCGAGAGCGTGATCGGGATCATGAGGGTGGTGACCACGTCTCGAGAAGTGTGGAAAACCCTAGCTGGAAGTTTCACGTCGCAGTCCACAACCAGAGCATGAAGATCCATGGCGAACTCAATCAGACCAAGAAATTCGACTCGTCGGCAACAGTCTTCGTCAACAAAGTGAAGGCCATCGCTTACACGCTTGCTTCCATTGTGCAACCCTTTCGCCTTGGAGAATTTACTAGGATTTTGTGCCAAGGTGTCGACAGTGAGCATGACACGCTGATTCAGGGTTTCAGCCTAGGGTGCTCTCTGACCCCATGCCTGTCCGAGATGTCTATGCTCAATTACTTGCTACGAAGTAGCACGTCGAGTCCCGACATTTCGAGCTTAGCGTAGGCGCGCACATGTCCAACCTCAGTGCGCGTTCAAGCGGTGGACGGTGGGATGCGGATGGGAAAAAGGTCTTCCTAATTATTAAATTGGGATGTGGATGAGAAGTCACTGCCGGCAGAGCAAATCCAGTTGACATCCCTCATGCGCCATCATTATTTTTCTATTTATTTAGAGTACCCAGCTCATACAACTTGTTTGTTGCCTTCAAACTGCATATGAAGAACTACAGTTCCACAAACTTTGTACAATTGTACTCGGACTCAACACTAAGTTTGATTTCCTAAGAGCATCCCCACTCGTTTGGGCTCCCCACGCCCAAATCTGGCGAAATTTAGCGCCGGATGGATGTAGTTTTTGGCCTGGGGAGGCCCATTTTTCCAGCCGCGAGCCCATGGACGCGCACCCACCGCGTGCATAGCGACGGCGCAGTCACCGGGAAGGGCAATCGTCGGAGTTCCCTCGACGCATTGAACCGTCGCGAGGTGGACTGGAGAGCCGAAACGACTCGTCGGGAACGGTCGAAGTGGCCTCGATGCGAGAACCGCCGTAATGGAGCACGAACTCCGCGGAAGAGCAACCGCCGCTCTCTTTCGTCGAGAGACCTACATATACGGTTTTCGACGGGCGACGCCATTCATCTGTTCTCTCGTCACCATCCTCCGTCAACCATCTCCGTCAACCATGAGCGATATCTCTTGGCCATCGGACACCGACAGCGAGGGGAAGCCGCCTGGATGGCGCCATTGGTGGGATCCAGCTGCATCGTCCAGCAGCGACGATTCCCCCGCCGGCCGGCGAGGACGAGTGGGACGACGAGAGGGCGACGAAGGCCGTGGAGCGAGCCGAGGAAGAGGCCGAGGAAGAGGAGGAGGAGCAGGAGCAGGAGAGGAGGAGGAGCGGGAGGAGGAGGGACGAGGGCGATGAGGACGACGACGAGGAGGACTCAACTTCCTCCGACGAGGAGGTGACGAGCCGGAAGCGTCACCGCGACGACGATGAGGCGGGGCCTTCTAAGAAGAAGAAGAAGTAGTTTAGTTTTAAAGTTTTTATATGTAATTTTTATGTTTATTCGAATTATATTCGAAATATATATATAATCTATCTATGTTGCACCACTTGAGAGTTCAAAGCTTTCGTTCGACGAGGGTATTGCCGTAGATCGGGAAGACGAGGGTTTTGCCGTAGATCGGGAAGACGAGGGTTTTGCCGTAGATCGGAGGCCATTGTCGCCGACAAGTTGGGGCGCGCGCTTTCTTTCGTCGGAGTCCCCGAGCGCTCCCCGGGGGCCGGGGATGGCGTGGGATCGCCGGATGGTTAGGCCCAAATCCGGACAACGAGGAACCGGGCGCGACTGGGCCGAATTACGCCGTCCGGATGGAAAAAACGCTCGCCGGGGGCCTCGTCGGGGGACGAGTGGAGATGCTCTAAATACAAGCTACGACTCCTCCACGGTAAATACGATATTCCGTCAGGAACTGGAACTCCACGTACAGACCAATTTGGACTAGGACACAACTTGCGTTTGGTAGGACTGGATTCAAACGGCAACTCTAAGAGCATCTCCATCCGCGTCCCCAAAGCGTCCCCCAAAGGGATTTGGGGCGCGCCGGACCAAAAAGCCGTTTTAGCCGCGTCCCTCAAAGCCTATTTTTGTCCGGCGCGGCCCGATACAGTGTCCGGCGTCCCGAGTCCGTCCCCGTCCCACAGGGGACGCTCCGGGGACGCCGGACACAACGAAAAGCGAGGCGGGGAGTGGCGGGGCCGACCCGTCGGCGGCACAATAATTTTAACCAACCGTCGCCTACCTCGCGACGGAGTTATTGGCTTTGCGCGGACGGTGGTTCCCGCAGCGACGGTGCGGTTCCGCGAGAGGCGCAGCGGAGTCCCGTCGCGCCTGGCTGCGTGCCGGCGTTAATGAGCGCCACCGCTCTCCGCCTCCCTCCGGCCTATAAAAGGGCCGCCTCTCATCGTCCCTCTCACACACAAACCCTAGCGCCTCTCCCCAAACCCTAGCCACCACCATCTCAACAAGACTCGACGCTATGTCGGTAGGCGGAGGCCGTCTCGCGGCCGTGGTCGTGGTCGTGGCCGTGGCCGCGGCAGAGCTGAACGCTCGCCGTCGCCTCCCACGCCGTTGTCTTCATCGCCGGGGATGGACGTGGAGCCGGACGTGCTGTTCGAGTTCGTCCTCGTCCTCAAGGGCGGCCCGCGCGGCATCCAGAGGCTGCCGGACTCCTTCGCCGAGTACGTCGCCGGCGACGACCGCCCGCGCACGATGCATCTGCGGGAGGCTTCGTGCGGCTTCTACCGGTGGATCGTCGACGCGATCTACGACGCGCGCGGCAAGATGTACCTCAACATCGGCGGGAGAAGTTCGCGCGCCACACATCCTCGGGCGGCTTCGTCCTCCCGTTCTCCTACTTCGGCGATAGGGACTTGAGCGTCAAGGTCTTCGACGAGACGCGCTGCCGCCGGGACTACCACGGCGACAACACCGACGAGGAGGACGACTGAGTGTTATTTCTTCGCAGCGAATACGTGCACGGAGGTTTCTGCCTGTTCGCTTCATCGGTAGAACCAACAAGGACACCATCCTCCCGCTGGATTTTCCAGTTTGGGTGACTGGGTGTGGCCTCGAGTGTTCTTTCTTAGCAGCGAACAAACCTTCGGCTTAGTTAGGTTTAGTTTTTTTGCAATATTTTATATTTGTGTCCACCACGGTTCCAACTATGTATTAGTTTGTGGAAACCACGTACCCAATTATGTATTAGTTTGTGGAAATTGAAATAAAAATGCCAAAAAAAAGTATTTTAAATGTTTGGGGGCGGCGTTTGGGGGACGCGGCTGGGGAGCGACGTCCCCCAAACGCGGCACGAACAAAACACGTCCCCAAACGCTCAATCCGGCGTGGTTTGGGGGACGCTTTGGGGGACGCGGCTGGAGCTGCTCTAAGAGCATGTCTAACAGATCCCTTAAAACCCGCCCACCCCGTAAAATTCCGGCGGGCTACGAGGCAGACGCGATTTGGGCCGTCTAGCAGGCCCTGTATTCGGGCCGTCCCGTTTCGGCGGAATACGGGCCCCAGGAAATCCGCACCGCCGCCCCCTACTTATACCGGGCGAAGGTGCGAGTGAGGGGTTAACCCTCACTCGCAACCTAGCTCCGTCGTGCGCCGCCGCCTCCAGTTAGCTCCGGCGAGAAATCCCGCGCGCCCTAGCTCCGCATTTCAACCGCCGGTCGGCATGTACGCACGCGAAGCCGCCGGCGAGCGGATCGAAGCGATCCCGCTCGCCGGACACCGTCGAGCCGCCGTGCGGCGTGCAGGTACGCCGGTGCTCTGTACGTCCCGCCGAAGCTCCGTGAGTTCGCGCCGGGCGGGCTCTGGTACAAGGAGGATCCGCCGCTCATGGCGGCATGGGACGCGCGCATCGGGAGCACCAGCGGTGGAGGAGCTCCGCTCGCCGGCGAGGAGGAAGAGGAGGAGGAGGAGGAGGAAGATCCCCTCTTCTTGCAGGCGATAGCAGCATCCCTCAAGGACGACGCCGACAAGAAGAGGGCGGAGGAAGAAGAGAAGGCGGCGGCCATCGCCGCCGTGAAGGAGGCGGAGGCGCGGGAGGCGGAGGCGGACGCATACATCGTCCACCTCTCCGACTAGAAGTCGCGATCCATTTAGGATCGCGCAATTCAGTATGTATATATGTTGATCCGTATGTATGATCGACTATCTATGAACTAGGAATATGAACAAGTTTCTTGGGTTTTTAAATTTACGAATTTACGGGATGAAATACGGGGTCTTGCTAGACGGAAGGATCTATCTAGAAGCACTTTTTTTTATACAGGACGAAATACTCGCGTTTTACGGATAGAAAAGTAAGGGGGCATGTTAGACATGCTCTAACAGACTTCGAACTTGCCACTAGGAGTACATGCATGTGTCTCCGACTCGAACTCTGCTAGCTAACGTTTAGTTTTCAATAGTTTGCATATATATATCCATCTATAATTGTACGCAACTCACGCCCACGCGTGGTTGCATCAATCCATACATCTAGGAGTAGGACACGCACGCGGTTGCATTGCATGAGTACGACACGCGCAAAAAGACACGATCACCGGTCGATCATGGCGGACTGGGCAGAACTTCTACCGGAGCTTCTCCAAGGCATCGCCGACTGCGTCCTCTCCACCACCGGCGGCGGTGAGGCGTACATGAACATGAGGGCCGTCTGCTCCAGCTGGTGCTCTGCCGTCGCCAAGCCATCTCCACTCGCCGCCATCGCCGACCTCCGTTTCAGACCACGACACTGGGTCATGCTCGACCTACCATTCAAGAACCAGGAGGACGACGACGACGTCTCCCTCTTCCTCAACGTCCTCACCGGGCGGTTCCGCCGCTTGCACCTCCCGGTGCTTCATGACCACATCCTCATCGGTGCATCCGACGGTCTTCTCGTGCTCGGGGACAGAGATCAACCCCCGAACGTGGCTTGTGTTCTCAACCCCTTGACAGGCAACATCCTTCGCTTTGCCGCACAATTCCATAAATCTTTCGAGGATATTAGGTCAACCGCGGTGACGGGCGATTCGAGGCTGGTCTTGGGGGGATATGCAATGGTTACATGGGCTGCTCCAACCAGCGATGAGTTTACCGAGGAGGACATTGGCAAGAGCACGACTACCATGGGCACCTTCCAAGGTAACGTCTATATGGTCGATCTGCGAAGACGGATACTCAAGTTTGTCGCGCCAGCAGAGCATCGTGATGGTGGTGCGGTCGTCCTCATAGCCGAGGTGCCGCTGAATATCGACGTATATTTATCACAAGAAGAGGAAGATAACATCGGATTGTATTATCATCTCGTGGAGTCTGCCGGAGAACTGCTGCTCGTTCGCCATCGTGGTCATCGAGCCTTGAAAGTTTTCAGAGTCGACATCGAGCGCAAGTCGTTGGAGGAGGTCAAGAGCCTCGGCGGATGCCATGCGCTGTTCCTTGGCCACGAGAGGTGCTTGTCTGTGGATGCCAGTAACCTTCCGTCCGTCGATGGTGACTGCATATACTTTCCTTATTGGGTGGGAAAATCAGAATACACGTCCGTGTATGACCTAAGGGATGACAAGATGGAGTTTATCTCTAGCGTGGACAATCCTGATCGACCTTTCAGCCTTGTTCAAGTTCTCTTACGGTACTGTGATTTTCTTGATGACTAAATCTTTAAGTCCCCGAGGTTGTAAAAGCAAACCTGTTCTAGCATATATTGGTGCTAGTCTTGCTTCCTGCCAATTAGTAGTCAGGTAGTCAGGTGGCCTCAACAGGTCGGCCTTTGCATTTATAGTACGGAGTAGATGGTATTAACGCGGTATACTAAACATGTACATGTACAACTACAATATACAGCTTATCAATAGTGATCCAGGATGAATAACATCCCTCTGCTGCCCTATTGCAGACCGAATAGCAATTGTAGAAATTTTTTGTAGTCTCAGGATATGACATCTGGAAAGCAGAACAAGCAGTTGGAGATATGAAATGTAGTATAGTTTCCTAGGCTCTCCTGAATCCTGCGCACGACCGTGGTTGCCGTTTTGGCATTTGCCCCTCAGTAATTCTTGTATCATCAACCCAACGAGGTATTTTGACAGAAATTAGGATACTCCAGGTTGTTCATTCAGAAATAGATATCACAAACTGAGTTGAATGCAGTAGCGTTGAGTGCTTGTGGAGTGCTTCTTTATGTGCACGGGACTACCACCATGTCCATCCACAGAAGGATAACCAGCATCAAGGAATTCTGCAGTACAATCACATACAATTTGCACATAGCTGAACTGAATCGTGAATTGTTTCGCTTAGTATATTCTGGTGTTCGGAATTGTGTTACTGATACACATTGTACGGTTTGATGTGCAGAGGCTGGTCGTGAATACTCGTCTCAATCCAGTTTGAACGGTTTCTTGCAAGGGCCTGAATTTGTTTCTCGAACTAACTGAATCCAATAAATATGACTCTTTTACTGCAATTGTGCAATGTTGGGCTATATTTCACAAGACAACTAGTATCATGTTCCGAGATCACCGCGGGTCATCATGTGTGATGGGTTTATTCTTGTTGCTGTTATCTTGTGACTCCATCATTACCTTCGACGATGGCGTTTTTGACAACCCCTTCTTTTGATCCTTTGCGAGCAAGATCGTCATCCTGGTATGGCGATGCTAGTTCGAGTTCTTGCCTAGATCGGGGTAGCAACCCTTTTTATATGATTAGCGCTATTTCCAACCTCTGTCGTACAAGGCATTCTACTGTTGGGGCTATTCAAATTGTCCTTTACAGGTCTTTACATGTGTACTTTAGTGGGTGAGTTTTCGAAGCTATCCATCACTACGGCTTTGACGAGAAGTTTGAGTCTTATGACCATAGTTGTATTTTTCTCTTTTTCAAAGTTTTTCTACCTCTAAGGGTTCAATTATCCTATTATCTTCTCTTTATCTAATATAAACCGGATTAATTCTAAAAAATGTCACAAAAAGATTTCAATTAGGTAAACTCATAGCAACCATATCATACACATTTGGCGCAAAGTGGGTTCCAACTGGAGTGATGGCTTTGCACTCAAGTGCATGTCCTTATTTTGTGCGCGGTGGTTTGTTGTTACCATCTGTGTGTACCATCAAGTCTTTTTTTTACAGGAGTGTAGCATCAAGTCATGTCAGCCCTCTCATCAAAGATCCAGCTTTAGCGATTTTTGTTTGTAACTCAGAACCGATTCTTGCGATTGTGGTTTTTCTTGTTCTAGGTGGGGAGTGTGGTGGCCATCAGAGGGCCACGTGCATCACCGTTTGGATCATCCCATTCAAAGCGAGGGGTTTTGCATCATATTTGTGAGTCAGGGTATGTCGGAGCAGCGTTACCCTGTCGAGTTTGCCGAGGAAGGTGAGCATGGGGGTTTTGTTTCAGATTCGTTGGTGGGAGTTTTTCACTTAACATAGTTGCCCGTCAGACAACTCACATGCAGATCAGGTCGCACAAATAGAGAGGACATACCCAAATGGCTTAATCCCAATTGAGATCCGTATCTAATGAACGGTGGCGTTAGGAATGTTCTATACTAGTGGCTCCAGGGCCCACTATCTAGTTGCCTTTCCTCAACATTTTCCATGTCCCATGAGATCTGCCCCATCTCTATCTGTCGTCGTGGTGAACAGACAGATGCCATAGGATGGCTTAAGTTGGGGCCGAATTGGCGCTAGAGGATTCGGGTGAGGGTTTTTGGTAAGGATGGGATGGATTTCCTAAGAACTTGGCATTGGCCAGAGGTAGAAGAAGAAGAACACAAGAGTTTTCTCCCCTTCAGATCTTTCTATTCATTGATCACAAGAGGTTACAAGTTTCTGGATACAAGGTTGGACATGCCCGCGATGGGGTGTGCCCCCTCTCCTTATATAGGGGAGAGGGTGGCTTACAGGGGAAGAAACCCTAGGAAACCCTAATGGCATCTTTGACTAGACAAACTACTTTACAAAGCCTCTTTAATCACTGGTGACACCGGTATCTCTTTAATCAGGGAGGCTGACGTCCTCCGGATGCTTTCAGCGTCACCTTCCTCTTTGGCGTCAGGGCTTTGTTTAAAGCTACTTTGCTTAGCTCATCTTTGTCTTCTAGCTCTTGAGAGAATCTTTGACCAGTCTTGCCGACGTGCTACAGTGCACCTCTTACCGGTAATCCGGTACCTTCTTAGCTCTTTCCGGCATACCCCTCCTGGGGATACCGGTATAGACTTACTTAGCCAATCGCTTGGCTTCACAGCCCGGAATAACCTTTAAACCGGTATCTTGATAGCCCAAACCATCCGGTTTGGCATGCCTTTGTCATACCGGGGGTCATCCCCCCAACATTAGTCCCCGAAGCTGGTATAGTCCGGTGGATTCTACCCAACGGACCATGCCAGGTTCACTTCACTCAAGGTACCGGTTTATCTTTTCCGGCACCTGGTTCGAATATTCCGGCATCTCTGCCAGATCTTCTCTTTCTTTCTTTCCGGATCCCTCCGGTATCTATGACATTAAACTCTTCCTCGGTGAAGTCGAGAATTTCTCGGGTACAGTCTGTCGAGAGACCTGAAGTTTCGACGCGCCGTGCCGGTCACTTCCTTCTGCGCTAGCATTTATGGCGCCGCACCGGATCCTCGTTGCCGTTCCGGATCCGTGCGGCCTCCCTGTGGCATTTTGTTTTCCGCGCGTGTATCCTTGCGCCACGTGGCGGCCCACGAACCGAACCGCCGCGGCCCAGCGGTTGCCAGCCCACTATCTCTTCTTCCTATTTAAGGGGGGAGCGGTTCCTTCCCCTCTTCTTCTCCGCACTCACCACTTCTCGCGCGCCTAGAGCTCTTGCCCGTTGCGCTCCTGCCGCCGTCGTTCGCCGCCAGAGCACCGCCGCCCGGCGAACCTCCGCTGCGACTCAGCCGAGCCTCGCTACGCAGAGACTCTCTGCAGCACCTCCGCTTCTGCTGCGTCGGACGCTCCCCGGCGACCTACGCTCTTCTTCCTCGCCAGACTTCGTCGGCGACTATGAGTTCGCCGCATCTCCGGTGACCATCGTCCTCAGCGTCTTGCGCCGCCTCAGGTTAGCCCCAATGCCTCTTTGTTCTCTCCTTTGTTGCCTTCTTGTTCCTGGCCGGTTGGGGATTTACTTTCTCTTTTTCCCGTGGTTTTTCTCTTACTCGTAGATCTTCGCGCGAGGCTAGATCTTGGGAAATCGGTTTTTAGGTAGACTCTGGTGTCTTTTAGACTTGCATGTCTAGTGAAGACTATCTATCTGAGTCCTCTGCTAGCAGCTCTCGCAGCGAGACCCCTCCATATCTCTCGAGGAACAAATCTCTGCCAGCCAGATGGAGTCTTCTTCAAACATTCCGGACGCCGCTACCGGTAGGGGTAAAGAGGCCAGCAGCTCCGGCCAAGGTTTCGGAGCGGATCCTGCCCCAATCACTCGCGGAGCCTGGAAGGGCTCAGATGTGACGCAGCCGGAGATCGACTGGCTGTACCGCTCCCGGAGGATACCGGCACAAGTATCTTGCCGGCTTCCGCGCGACGAGGTGGAACCGGTGCTTGAACCCGGTGAGTCCGTTGTTTTCCTTGCTCATTTCGAGCGCGGCTTCGGCCTTCCTGCTTGCGACTTCTTTCGCCAGTTCCTGAATTTTTACCAACTCCAACCTCACCACCTTCCTGGCAATGCCATCTTGTACCTTTCATGCTATGTTTTTTTCATGGAGGGCTACATTGGCCTCCTTCCCACGAAAGAAGCTTTTGCTCGCTTCTTTAGCCTTCGGATCAATTCGGTCCAAGGCAAAAACATTCCTAAACCAAAACCTCCCGTTCAATGCGGGTCTTGCATGAGCCCTTTCTTTAAATTCTCCGGTCTCGAGTCATGTCGGGCATGGCAAGAGACCTTCTTCTACGTGAGAAACAAGGGCGCCACAGATTTCATCAATCTGCCGGCTTTCAATCCGGGGACGCCCACGAAGGCCAACTGGAGCTTCAATCCGGGGAACAATCATATTGAAACCAACCGGATTGTTCGCTTCATGGAGCAGCTGATGAAGGATACGAACATCTGCTCCGACGACATCATCCGCACCTTCATTTCACGCCGGGTGCTTCCCCTCCAGCGTCGGTCTCACAAAACAAGCCAGATGTGCGGCCCTCGTGATCCCACCAAGATCACCGGCCTCCCATTAAGCAAAGAGGACGTGGTCCTCAAGGCTAGGCAGATCTGCCAGACTGACATGCCGTTGGATTGGGAGTGGGGCTTCCTTCCCCTCAGCTCCACCAATCCTCCAACTCCTAAAGTAAGAACTTATGCCATCCGGATTGTTTTCCGGTAGCTTTGTGATATGTGTTTAACTGTCTTTTTATTCCTTTTCAGGCAAAAGAGCGATTCCCTCGCATTGCTGCGGAGGAACGAGGCCCTTGCCGGAAGCGGGACCTGGACGAGGTGGGTCCGGATCCATACGTGCATTGGACCGAGCTCAAGATGGGCGGCACCCACGCTTCGCGCCCCGGTAACTCTTCAACCAAGGACTCCGGTTCTGACGATGAGGTCAATGTTCTTGAGGTATTTTATTCTTTCGCTTCCTCATATATTGTCTTTCTGTAGATGCTCCCTCAGCCAGCGCCAACCCACAGGTTGTGGAGCACGCTGCTCCGCTACAAGCTGAGGTAGGCCGGGAGTTCCTGGAGAAACTCACTTCCGGGGGCAAGAAGAACAAGGCTCCGGCTCCCGAAGCCGGTTCAAGCCATGCTCCTCCCGCCAAGCGCGCCCGGCAAGAAGTTGTTGGCGGGAAGACGGTTTCCAAGAAGCATTACCGGAAGCGGGAGATGCCGGTTGCTTCCGGGTAAGTTTCCGTTTCTTCCTTATTTTTGTTTATCGAACTCCTTTTTTTCCAGTTACCTTTTCTGAAACTCTCTTTTTTCTATCTTTTTCAGTCCTGCGCTCAATATCTCCAAGAGCGCCACCGGCATGAGGCCGGAAAGCTCTGAGGAACCCGCGAGGACCTCACCTCCTCCTCAACCAAGCCCGGTACCATCTGGTGCCGGCAACTCTTTTGCCTCCCCTCTAGGAGGCACCACAAGTGCGGGGCGCGCGGCCCCTGAACCTTCAGAACACCGCGCGGAGGAGGAAACTATCTCCCCTCCAGAAGATCAAGATACCGGTGCCAGCAACACCGGCGCCGACACTGAAGATGCCGGGAGGGTGGAACCTTTGGTTCCTCCCACCCCGGAGAAGAAGAAAAAGAAGGACACTACCTCCTCCCCCTCCAAGACCATGCCGGAGCCTTCCGCTCCGGCAACCTCTACTCCGGCAAAGGACGCATCAGAAGCTCCTGCGCCTCCCAAGACCGCGTGATGGCGTGTAACTCACACGTTCGTTGGGAACCCCAAGAGGAAGGTATGATGCGCACAGCAGCAAGTTTTCCCTCAGAAAGAAACCAAGGTTTATCGAACCGGGAGGAGCCAAGAAGCACGTTGAAGGTTGATGGCGGCGGGATGTAGTGCGGCGCAACACCGGGATTCCGGCGCCAACGTGGAACCTGCACAACACAACCAAAGTACTTTGCCCCAACGAAACAGTGAGGTTGTCAATCTCACCGCTTGCTGTAACAAAGGATTAACCGTATTGTGTGGAAGATGATTGTTTAAACAGTAGAACAAGTATTGCAGTAGATTGTATGCGATGTAAAGAATAGGACCGGGGTCCACACAGTTCTAGAGGTGTCTCTCCCATAAGATAAATAGCATGTTGGGTGAACAAATTACAGTGGCAATTGACAAATAGAGAGGGCATAACAATGCACATACATGATATGATAAGTATTTTGAGATTTAATTGGGCATTACGACAAAGTACATAGACGCTATCCGGCATGCATCTATGCCTAAAAAGTCCACCTTCAGGTTATCATCCGAACCCCTTCCGGTATTAAGTTGCAACAACAGACAATTGCATTAAGTATGGTGCGTAATGTAATCTACATCCTCGGACATAGCATCAATGTTTTATCCCTAGTGCAACAGACATCCACAACCTTAGAACTTTCTGTCACTGTCCTTTAATGGAGGCATGAACCCACTATCGAGCATAAATACTCCCTCTTGGAGTTAAGAGTAAAAACTTGGCCCGAGCCTCTACTAATAACGGAGAGCATGCAAGATCATAAACAACACATAGGTAATAGATTGATAATTAACATAACATAGTATTCTCTATCCATCGGATCCCGACAAACACAACATATAGCATTACAGATAGATGATCTTGATCATGTTAGGCAGCTCACAAGATCCAACAATGAAGCACATAAGGAGAAGACGACCATCTAGCTACTGCTATGGACCCATAGTCCGGGGTGAACTACTCACTCATCACTCCGGAGGCGACCATGGCGGTGAAGAGTCCTCCGGAGATGATTCCCCTCTCGTGCCGGGTGATCTCAGAATCCCGAGATGGGATTGGCGGCGGCGTCTCGAAGGTTTTCCATATCGTGGCTCTCGGTCGGGGTTTCGCGACGGAGGCTTTAAGTAGGCGAAAGGGTAGGTCAGGAGGCGCGCGAGGGCCCACACCACGAGCCGGCGCGGCCGGGGCCGGCCGCCCCGGTGTGTCGCCACCTCGTGGCCCCACCGACTCTCCCTCGGACTTCTGGAAGCTTGGCAAAATAGGGACCGGGCGTTGATTTCGTCCAATTCCGGAATATTTCCTTTGTAGGATTTCTGAAACCAAAAACAGCAGAAAACAACAACTGGCTCTTCGGCATCTTGTTAATAGGTTAGTGCGGAAAATGCATAAATACGACATATAATGTGTATAAAATATGTAGATATCATCAATAATGTGGCATGGAACATAAGAAATTATCGATACGTCGGAGACGTATCATCCCCAAGCTTAGTTCTGCTCGTCCCGAGCAGGAAAACGATAACAAAGATAATTTCTGGAGTGACATGCCATCATAAACTTGATCATACTATTGTAAGCATATGTAATGAATGCAGCGATCAAAACAATGGAAATGACATGAGTAAACAAATGAATCATAAAGCAAAGACTTTTCATGAATAGTACTTCAAGACAAGCATCAATAAGTCTTGCCTAAGAGTTAACTCATAAAGCAATAAATCAAAGTAAAGGTATTGAAGCAACACAAAGGAAGATTAAGTTTCAGCGGTTGCTTTCAACTTATAACATGTATATCTCATGGATAATTGTCAACATAGAGTAATATAACAAGTGCAATATGCAAGTATGTAGGAATCAATGCACAGTTCACACAAGTGTTTGCTTCTTGAGGTGGAGAGAAATAGGTGAACTGACTCAACATAAAAGTAAAACAAATGTCCTTCAAAGAGGAAAGCATCGATTGCTATATTTGTGCTAGAGCTTTTATTTTGAAAACATGAAACAATTTTGTCAACGGTAGTAATAAAGCATATGTATTATGTAAGTTATATCTTACAAGTTGCAAGCCTCATGCATAGTGTACTAATAGTGCCCGCACCTTGTCCTAATTAGCTTGGACTACCGGATCATCGCAACACATGTTTTAACCAAGTGTCACAAGGGGTACCTCCATGTCGCTGTACAAAGGTCTAAGGAGAAAGCTCGCATTTTGGATTTCTCGCTTTTGATTATTCTCAACTTAGACATCCATACCGGGACAACATGGACAACAGATAATAGACTCCTCTTTAATGCATAAGCATGTAGCAACAATTAGTGTTCTCATATGAGATTGAGGATATATGTCCAAAACTGAAACTTCCACCATGATTCATGGCTTTAGTTAGCGGCCCAATGTTCTTCTCTAACAATATGCATGCTCTAACCATTAAAGTGGTAGATCTCTCTTACTTCAGACAAGACGGACATGCATAGCAACTCACATGATATTCAACAAAGAGTTGATGGCGTCCCCAGAAGCATGGTTATCGCACAACAAGCAACTTAATAAGAGATAAAGTGCATAAGTACATATTCAATACCACAATAATTTTTAAGGCTATTTTGTCCCATGAGCTATATATTGCAAGGCGAATGATGGAAATTTAAAGGTAGCACTCAAGCAATTTACTTTGGAATGGCGGAGAAATACCATGTAGTAGGTAGGTATGGTGGACACAAATGGCATAGTGGTTGGCTCAAGGATTTTGGATGCATGAGAAGTATTCCCTCTCGATACAAGGTTTAGGCTAGCAAGGTTATTTGAAACAAACACAAGGATGAACCGGTGCAGCAAAACTTACATAAAAGACATATTGTAAATATTATAAGACTCTACACCGTCTTCCTTGTTGTTCAAAACTCAATACTAGAAATTATCTAGACCTTAGAGACCAATTATGCAAACCAAATTTTAGCAAGCTCTATGTATTTCTTCATTAATGGGTGCAAAGTATATGATGCAAGAGCTTAAACATGAGCACTACAATTGCCAAGTATCAAATTATTCAAAACATTTTAGAATTACTACATGTAGCATTTCCCGATTCCAACCATATAACAATTTAACGAAGAAGATTCAACCTTCGCCATGAATACTATGAGTAAAGCCTAAGGACATATTTGTCCATATGCAACAGAGGAGCGTGTCTCTCTCCCACACAATGAATGCTAGGATCCATTTTATTCAAACAAAAACAAAAACAAACAGACGCTCCAAGCAAAGTACATAAGATGTGACTGAATAAAAATATAGTTTCAGGGGAGGAACCTGATGATGTTGTCGATGAAGAAGGGGATGCCTTGGGCATCCCCAAGCTTAACGCTTGAGTCTTCTTAAAATATGCAGGGGTGAACCACCGGGCATCCCCAAGCTTAGAACTTTCACTCCTCTTGATCATAGTATATCATACTCCTCTCTTGACCCTTGAAAACTTCCTTCACACCAAACTTCAAGCAAACTCATTAGAGGGTTAGTGCACAATAAAAATTAACATGTTCAGAGGTGACATAATCATTCTTAACACTTCTGGACATTGCATAAAGCTACTGGACATTAATGAATCAAAGAAATTCATCCAACATAGCAAAAGAGGCAATGCGAAATAAAAGGCAGAATCTATCAAAAACAGAACAGTCCGTAAAGACGAACCTGGAAGGGGCACTTAACTTGCTCAAACGGAAAAACTCAAAACTAATGAAAGTTGCGTACATATCTGAGGATCACGCACGTAAATTTGCAGATTTTTTTGATTTTTTTACAGAGACTTCTGCGCGAATTCGTGACAGACAGCAATGCTGTTTCTGTGCAGCAATCCAAATCTAGCATCAACTTTACCATAGAGACTTTACTTGGCACAAAAACATGATAAGGAGAGGTTGCTACAGTAGTAAACAACTTCCAAGACTCAAATATAAAACAAAGTACTGTAGTGAAAACATGGGTTGTCTCCCATAAGCGTTTTCTTTATAGCCATTAAGATGGGCTCAGTAATTTTAATGATGCTCGCGCAAGAAATAAGAGCAAAAGAGAGCATGAAGAACCAAATTCAAAACACATTTAAGCCTAACCCACTTCCTATGAAAAGGAATCTTGTACACAAATAAATTCATGAAGAACAAAGTGACAAGCATAGGAAGGATAAAACACGAGTAACTTCAAAATTCTCAACATAAAGAGGAAACTTAATATTATTAAGATGCATATAACCATGTTTCCCTCTCTCATAATAACTTTCAGTAGCATCATGAACAAACTCAACAATATAACTATCACATAAAGCATTCTTATCATGAGCTACATGCACAAAATTATTACTCTCCACATAAGCATAATAATTACTACTAATTGTAGTGGGAGCAAATTCAATAAAATAGCTATCATTATTCTTCTCATCACCATAATCATCATATATAGGAGGCATATTGTAATCATAATTAATTTTCTCCTCAATGCTTGGGGACTAAAATATCATGCTCCTCAAAACCAGCTTCCCCAAGCTTAGAATTTTCCATAGCATTAGTAACAATGGTGTTCAAAGCATTCATACTAATAACGTTGCCATTAGCATGCATATAAAGCTCCATAGGTTTTTTAATTTTCTCTTCAAACACCTCATGTCCTAACTCAAGATAAAGTTCATAAAGATCTCTAATATTTTTGTTGTTTTCCATTAAGCCTAACTAGTGAAGTCACACAACTTAGTATTTTCAGGGGTATTCATTTTAACAGTAGTAAATAAAGCAAACTAGATAAATAAATGCAAGTAACTATTTTTTTGTGTTTTTGATATGGAGAGCAAGACAGTAAATAAAGTAAAGCTAGCAACTAATTTTTTTGTGTTTTGTTTAAGTGCAGCAAACAAAGTAGTAAATAAAATAAAGCAAGACAAAAACAAAGTAAAGAGATTGGAACAGCGTGTCTTGATCTCCCCGGCAACGGCGCCGAAAATATGCTTGATGGCGTGTAACTCACACGTTCGTTGGGAACCCCAAGAGGAAGGTATGATGCGCACAGCAGCAAGTTTTCCTCAGAAAGAAACCAAGGTTTATCGAACCGAGGAGGAAGCACGTTGAAGGTTGATGGCGGCGGGATGTAGTGCGGCGCAACACCAGCGATTCGGCGCCAACGTGGAACCACACAACACAACCAAGTACTTTGCCCCAACGAAACAACGAGGTTGTCAATCTCACCGGCTTGCTGTAACAAAGGATTAACCGTATTGTGTGGAAGATGATTGTTTGCAGAAAACAGTAGAACAAGTATTGCAGTAGATTGTATGCGATGTAAAGAATAGGACCGGGGTCCCACAGTTCACTAGAGTGTCTCTCCCATAAGATAAATAGCATGTTGGGTGAACAAATTACAGTCAGGCAATTGACAAATAGAGGGCATAACAATGCACATACATGATATGATAAGTATTGTGAGATTTAATTGGGCATTACGACAAAGTACATAGACCGCTATCCAGCATGCATCTATGCCTAAAAAGTCCACCTTCAGGTTATCATCCGAACCCCTTCCAGTATTAAGTTGCAAACAACAGACAATTGCATTAAGTATGGTGTGTAATGTAATCAATAACTACATCCTCGGACATAGCATCAATGTTTTATCCCTAGTGGCAACAGACATCCACAACCTTAGAACTTTCTCACTTCCCACATTTAATGGAGGCATGAACCCACTATAGGGCATAAATACTCCCTCTTGAGTTAAGAGTAAAAACTTGGCCGAGCCTCAACTAATAACGGAGAGCATGCAAGATCATAAACAACACATAGGTAATAGATTGATAATTAACATAACATAGTATTCTCTATCCATCGGATCCCGACAAACACAACATATAGCATTACAGATAGATGATCTTGATCATGTTAGGCAGCTCACAAGATCCAATAATGAAGCACATAAGGAGAAGACGACCATCTAGCTGCTGGACCCATAGTCCGAGGGTGAACTACTCGCTCATCACTCCAGGGGTGACCATGGCGGTGAAGAGTCCTCGGGAGATGATTCCTCTCCGGCCCGGGTGAGGTGATCTCAATCCCGAGATGGGATTGGCGGCGGCGGCGTCTCGGTAAGGTTTTCCGTATCGGCTCTCGGTAGGGGTTTCGCGACGGAGGCTTTAGGCGAAAGGGTAGGTGGGAGCGACGCGAGGCCCACCAGGCCGCGCGGCAGGGCACAGGCCCGCGCCCGCTCTGGTGTGTCGCACCTCGTGGCCCCTTGACTCTCGGACTTCTGGAAGCTTCGTGGCAAAATAGGACCACGGGGCGTTGATTTCGTCCAAAGAATATTTCCTTTGTGGGATTTACGAAACCAAAAACAACAGCAACTGGCTCTTCGGCATCTTGTTAATAGGTTAGTGCCGGAAAATGCATAAGTACGACATATAATGTGTATAAAACATGTAGATATGATCAATAATGTGGCATGGAACATAAGAAATTATCGATACGTCGGAGACGTATCACCGCGCCAGCGCCTTCACCGGCTGCTTCTACCGGCGAGCCAGCCGTTGCCAAGCCAACACCGCCGCCAAGCCAATAACCCGCAGCGGCCAAGCCTACACCTCCGGAGGGCATCAAGCTCTCCAAGCAAGAAGCTTCCGCAGCCAGCTCCTTCTCCTCCAGCCCGCAGTCCCTCACATTGCACGCCGGTCGCGCCGCTGTCGTGGCCAGAAAGCGGCCAGCTCAGGTGGGCAGATCACGAGCTCACCCGCGGAGGAGCCGACCAGGGCATCTCCTTGATTACGCTGAGAAGTGGAATCAAGCGGATCTGTCCCCAGCGACGCGCGGCCTGGGAAGGACAAGATGCCGGCGATCGATCCCGCGGGCCCTCGAAGCACCGGGCAACATTTTAGCCGGTTGCGGCGCGCGGTCAAGGAGTTTGACAACGCGTGGCACGACGCTACCAACAATGTGGTGGTAAGTTGCACAAAACTTCAAAGTTCTTTAAATCCATGCTGGTTTTCACTCTTTCAAGATTATGTATATCTTCCCAGTCCCCGAGTTTCGGGTTGAGAGCATAGCTCTTAGCGCGAAACTTTTTTAGAAACACAAATAACCGGCATCTTCTTACCGTCATCTTTTACTTGAACAGAGCACGGCAGACGCCCGGAAGCGCCTCTTTGAGGAGCTTCTGTGGGAGCACCGGGACCTCGCTGAGGCCCACAACCATTGCCAAGGTTAGTTCTTGTGCACCCGGCTTCTTTTTACCTGCCTTTTTTCATTTTTTTTTCATTACTTATAAATTCTTTGCATAGCAGCTGTTCCGGAAGCCTCCATCGAGGCCCTCAAAGCTTAGCTCGCCACTCTTCAAGGTACTATTTCCTTTTCCGGTTGAATTCCCTCTCTGCATCCTATCGGTTACGCTCCTATTAACATTTCTTTTCCGGATTCCAGTTGAAAAGGAGCAACTTGCCGCGGAACACCACAAGGTTAAGAGCCTTGTAGGTGAGCTGAAGGAGGAGCTGGTGCAGGATGAGCTCCGGCATTACCGGGAGCGGAAGGAGGCCAAGGCCGCAGCCGAGGCCAAGCTGGACGAGACTCTGAAGGAGTGCACTGATTCCACCGCGGTGCTGCGGGCCGAGCTAGAGGAGGAGAGCGGGGCGCGGAAAGCGGCCCAAGACCGGATCGCCCTCCTAGAGGCGGAGCAAAAGGAGTATGACCGGTTGGTTGTGCAGACCGACGCGCTCGCCCTCAGTAAGTTTCTTTTCTTTCCCCTCTTTCGCTTATAAGCTTACACCTTCCGGTATCATGTCCTTATCTTTTCTTTTTCCTTTTCTCATAGGGCTCTTCCCGAACTCACAGCCGCAAGCGCATAAGAAGGTGATGGAGCGCAGAGTTGAACAAGCCATGACAACCCGGACGCACCCTGGGATGCTTATGATTACTTGGTCGCGCTTTCCGCCCGGGTCCAGCACATGCGCGTTGTGGACCGACATCTTGTCGATCTGCCCGACGTGGCAATAAAGAGTTTTCAGTCACGTGCCCGGGGAGGAGGTGCAACCCTAACTGAGTCTGACCTCCGATCGCCTGAAGGATGCCGGCCGGAGGATCCGGGAGTGGCAGTGCTCAGCGGCCCGTGCCGGAGCAGATGCGGCGCTACGCATCGCTTGCTCCTGGTACGAGGACTTGGATCTGGAAGCCGTCCACAGCCTTCGCAGCGACGCTCCTACCGACAAGGATCCAGTCCTCACCGCGAAACGGAAGGACCGCGCCTACCGGATAGCGAGTACGCCCCGATCCGTACCTTCATTCCCCCTCCTCCCGACGTCAAGGACTGTCTCAGTGGCGACGAAGAAGAGGATGAGGAAGATGAGGATGCCGGAGAAGGTGATGTTCTCCGGAAGCTGGTGATGCGCCTCTCGGAAGCTGCCTGTCTCGCTGATGTTCCACAATCGAGGAATATATCTTGCCGGTATTGTGCTCCCGTTTGCCTGGTTGCCTGTAAGATAACAGGAGCTCGTTATGCTCTACCAAGCGTATGTATCTGTTATCTTGTAACCAATATCGATTATTTTGGTTAAGTGGTGCCCCGGTTTTTGCCGGGGTCTGTTGTGATGTAAGCTTTTAACGTTACTGCTAGAATATTTCGTGCAATTTGTTGTCACTTGCCGGTATTTTATTCAGCCGGAAGCCTTGATCGAGCTATGTTGGGTTGTTATCTGACTTGTTTTCCTTTGTGTGTGGCTCTTTTGCTCACAATGAATTTTTTGAGACTTGAGTGCACTCCAATTTTCACAAAAAAAGCAAGCGGGGCTTTCTTATGTTAGTTCTTTCTAATTCATTGAACCTTTGAATCACAAAAATCACCTCTATAAACCGGGAGTAGTTAAACTTTCCGGATTGTTTTCCACTCCTTTCGGTTCACGTGTGTTTATCTTGCCATGAAGCCACAGCAGCAGAGTCGAAGGCAGGTTTAGCACGTTACTAAACCGGAAAGAAAAATGTTCAACAAGCAACCGGTAAACTGAAAAAATAAACATATTGCATGCGATTTAGGGGTAGTCCCCGAGATTCACTCGAGGTTCCGACATGTTTATTCATAGCAAATAAGGTACAAAAAGGAACTTCTTACACCACCACTTCAGGAGTAGAAAGGACGCAATAGAGCTATGTTCCACGGACGCTTGGTCTCATCTCCAGACTTGTCCGCCTTTCCCTTCTTTGATTCATGTGCATCAATCGAGTAATAAGCATCATTGTGCAGAGCCTTGCTCACAATGAATGGTCCTTCCCATGGAGGTGAGAGTTTGTATGCCCTGCTAGGCGTAACACCAGATCCTTCCGGAACACCTCGGGTTAACCTTCCGCTATGATAGTCTGACTCTTGTAAATGGCTGTTCTTGCCAAAGCCAACTCTCTTGCTTCTTCTAGCAAGTCCACATCATTTCTCGGGCCTCTTTTACCTCTTCTTCGGTATAGAGCTGAACCCTTGGTGAATCATGGAGGATATCAGTTGGTATCACGGCCTCTGCCCCATAAACCATGAAAATGGAGTGTATCCGGTAGACAGTCGTTCTTATGCTCCACAACACTGATGGCAGTTCATCAGCCAACAGCCCGGTGTCTTTTCGAGTGGTTCAATGAGCCTTGGTTTTATGCCGGGCATTTGTTCTTTCCACTTGGCCATTGCCTTGCGGGTGTGCCACCGAGCACAAATCCAACCGGATATTGTTATCCTCACAGAATCGCTTGAATTCACCTTGGGCAAAGTTTGAGCCATTATCAGTGATGATGCTATGCGGGTATCCATACCGCAGGATAACATCTTTTAGGAATTTCACCGCCGTATGCCCATCACATTTTGCGATAGGTTTTACCTCCAGCCACTTGGTAAACTTATCCACCATTACTAAGATATGGGTCATGCTTCCCCTTGCAGTTTTGAATGGGCCAACCATGTCAAGGCACCAAACAACAAACGGCCAAGTTAATGGTATGGTTTTCAAACCGGATGCTGGGGTATGATTTTGCTTGGCGTACCTCTGGCACCCGTTGCATTTTCGTACCAAATCCTCAACATTTTCCAAAGCAGTGGGCCAGTAGAACCCATGCCGGAATACTTTTGCTACCAGCGCCCTTGACGAAGCGTGATGCCCACATTCCCCTTGGTGAATCTCCACAAGCATTTCTTTTCCCTCTTCCGGTTCCACACACCTTTGGAGGACACCGGTAACACTTCTCTTGTACACCTCGCCATTGATGATGGTGTATGCTTTGGACCTCCGCTGGATCCTTCTTGATTCACTTTCATCAACCGGCAAGGTGCCGTTGATCAGGAATTCCTTAATAGGTTCAACCCAAGACGGTGCTTCTCGAACTAGAAATACCGACGCATCTATCTCCATGCTATCCACTAGCATTGCTTCCTCCGGTATGGACGCCGCAGTCCCCGAGTTTACCGGAACAGTCCCCGTGTTTCCTTCATCAATATTCATTGGCACCACATGCGATTCCGGTACGAAAATTGATTCTGACTCCGGACTTGGTTTGATCGATGGTACCCTTAAGTGAGCTAAGGCTATTCCAGGAGGAATTTCTTGCCTAGATGAGCCCAGTTTGGACAAAGCATCCACGGCCTCATTTTCTGCTCGTGGCACATGGTGAAACTCACACCCTTCGAAGAAGACGGCAATCTTTGCACGTGGCAGTATGAGGCCATGTTGGCATCTTTTGCGTCCCAATCTCCGGAACATTGCTGCACCACAAGATCTGAATCACCGTAATAAATTATCCGGTGTGCACCGATTTCTTTTGCGACCTTAAGTCCATGGATCAGAGCCTCATATTCAGCGATATTGTTAGATGCCCTGAAATGCACTTGCAAAACATACCGGAGATGGTCTCCTTTTGGTGAGGTGAGTACCACACCGGCACCCAGACCCTCTTTGAGTTTGGATCCATCAAAGTGCATCTTCCAGTATTCTATTTTCTGTTCCGGCGGTTTGTATTGAATTTCCGCCCAATCAACCAGGAAATCAGCCAAAACTTGCGATTTTATGGCATCTCTTCTTTCGTATACCAGTACGTACGGTGATATCTGAATTGCTCATTTTGCAATCCTACCGCTAGCATCTTTGTTGCACATGATATCTGAAATGGGTGCTTCACTCACCACCTTCATGGGGTGTTCCTCAAAGTAATGCTTAAGCTTCGTGGCAGCCATGAACACGCCATAGGTCATTTTCTGGAAGTGTGGGTAGTTCTGTTTCGAGAGGGAGAGCACCTCGCTCAGGTAGTATACCGGTCTCTGCACGGTTTTTCCTTCCTCTTCTCTTTCCACCACAACCACAACACTCACAACCCGGTTGGTTGCCGCTATGTACAACAGCATGGGTTCCCTTTCCAAAGGCGAAGCCAACACCGGTGCAGTGGCTAACATCGTTTTTAGCTCTTTAAATGTTGCGTCTGCCTGAGGGGTCCAGACGAAGGTATCTGATTTTTTCATCAAAGCATAGAGCGGCAAAGCCTTTTCTCCCAATCTGCTTATGAACCGGCTTAGCGATGCCAAGCTTCCGGTAAACTTCTGCACGTCCTTGAGGTCGTGCGGTATAGTCATTCTTTCGATGGCCCGGATTTTTACCGGATTAACCTCAATGCCCGGCTTGATACGAGAAAGCCAAGCAGTTTGCCGGCAGGGACACCGAAGGTGCATTTTGCCGGATTGAGTTTCATCCGGAACCTTCTTAAGTTATCAAATGTTTGCCGAGATCATCGATCAAGGTTTCTTTTACCTTAGTTTTTATCACGACATAGTCACATAGACTTGCACATTTTTTCCAATTTGATCAAACAAACATTTTTGCATACAAGCGCTGGTATGTTGCACCAGCGTTGCGCAAACCGAAAGGCATAGTGACATAGCAATAAGCCCCGGGGTAATGAACGCAGTTTTTATTTGATCTTCCTTTTTCAAGGGAATTTGGTGGAAACCGGAATAAGCATCCAGGAAAGACAACAACTCACAACCAGCAGTGGAATCAATCACTTGATTGATCCGGGGTAAAGGGAAAGGATCTTTCGGGCAAGCTTTGTTCAGATTGGTGTAGTCGATGCACATGCGCCACACCTTTGGAGCTTTGGGTTCCTTGATGGCGTGTAACTCACACGTTCGTTGGGAACCCCAAGAGGAAGGTATGATGCGCACAGCAGCAAGTTTTCCCTCAGAAAGAAACCAAGGTTTATCGAACCAGGAGGAGCCAAGAAGCACGTTGAAGGTTGATGGCGGCGGGATGTGGCGGCGCAACACCAGGGATTTCGCGCCAACGTGGAACCTGCACAACACAACCAAAGTACTTTGCCCCAACGAAATGTGAGGTTGTCAATCTCACCGGCTTGCTGTAACAAAGGATTAACCGGTGTGGAAGATGATTGTTTGCAGAAACAGTAGAACAAGTATTGCATGATTGTATGCGATGTAAAAGAATATGACCGGGGTCCACGGTTCACTAGAGGTGTCTCTCCCATAAGATAAATAGCATGTTGGGTGAACAAATTACAGTTGGGAATTGACAAATAGAGAGGGCATAACAATGCACATACATATATGATAAGTATTGTGAGATTTAATTGGGCATTACGACAAAGTACATGAACCGCTATCCAGATGCATCTATGCCTAAAAAGTCCACCAAGTTATCATCCGAACCCCTTCCGGTATTAAGTTGCAAACAAGACAATTGCATTAAGTATGGTGCGTAATGTAATCAATAACTACATCCTCGGACATAGCATCAATGTTTTATCCCTAGTGGCAACAGCACATCCACAACCTTAGAACTTTCTGTCACTGTCCCAGATTTAATGGAGGCATGAACCCACTATCGAGCATAAATACTCCCTCTTGGAGTTAAGAGTAAAAACTTGGCCAGAGCCTCTACTAATAACGGAGAGCATGCAAGATCATAAACAACACATAGGTAATAGATTGATAATTAACATAACATAGTATTCTCTATCCATCGGATCCCGACAAACACAACATATAGCATTACAGATAGATGATCTTGATCATGTTAGGCAGCTCACAAGATCCAACAATGAAGCACATAAGGAGAAGACGACCATCTAGCTACTGCTATGGACCCATAGTCCGGGGGTGAACTACTCACTCATCACTGAGGCGACCATGGCGGTGAAGAGTCCCCCAGAGATGATTTCTCCCGGCAGGGTGCCGGAGGTGATCTCTGAATCCCGAGATGGGATTGGCGGCGGCGGCGTCTCGTAAGGTTTTCCGTATCGTGGCTCTCGCTTTGGGGTTTCGCACGAAGGCTTTAAGTAGGCGGAAGGGCAACGCGGGGGCCACACGAGGGCCCCACACGCCGGGCCGCTAGGCCTAGGGCCGCCGCCGCCGTTGTGGCGGCGCCTCGTGGCCCCACTTCCTTTCCCCTCGGTGGAAGCTTCGTGGAAAAATAAGACCCTGGGCGTTGATTTCGTCCAATTCCGAGAATATTTCCTTAAGGATTTCTGAAACCAAAAACAGCAGAAAACAACAATGGCTCTTCGGCATCTTGTTAATAGGTTAGTGCCGGAAAATGCATAAATACGACATATAATGTGTATAAAACATGTAGATATCATCAATAATGTGGCATGGAACATAAGAAATTATCGATACGTCGGAGACGTATCAGCATCCCCAAGCTTAGTTTCTGCTCGTCCCGAGCAGGTAAACGATAACAAAGATAATTTCTGGAGTGACATGCCATCATAAACTTGATCATACTATTGTAAGCGTATGTAATGAATGCAGCGATCAAAACAATGGTAATGACATGAGTAAACAAATGAATCATAAAGCAAAGACTTTTCATGAATAGTACTTCAAGACAAGCATCAATAAGTCTTGCATAAGAGTTAACATAAAGCAATAAATCAAAGTAAAGGTATTGAAGCAACACAAAGGAAGATTAAGTTTCAGCGGTTGCTTTCAACTTATAACATGTATATCTCATGGATAGTGTCAATGTAAAGTAATATAACAAGTGCAATATGCAAGTATGTAGGAATCAATGCACAGTTCACACAAGTGTTTCCCAGATGGAGAGAAATAGGTGAACTGACTCAACATAAAAGTAAAAGAAAGGTCCTTCAAAGAGGAAAGCATCGATTGCTATATTTGTCCTAGAGCTTTTATTTTGAAAACATGAAATAATTTTGTCAACGGTAGTAATAAAGCATATGTATTATGTAAGTTATATCTTACAAGTTGCAAGCCTCATGCATAGTATACTAATAGTGCCCGCACCTTGTCCTAATTAGCTTGGACTACCGGATCATCACAATACACATGTTTTAACCAAGTGTCACAAAGGGTACCTCCATGCCACTGTACAAAGGTCTAAGGAGAAAGCTCGCATTTTGGATTTCTCGCTTTTGATTATTCTCAACTTAGACATCCATACCGGGACAACATGGACAACAGATAATGGACTCCTCTTTAATGCATAAGCATGTAACAACAATTAGTGTTCTCATATGAGATTGAGGATATATGTCCAAAACTGAAACTTCCACCATGATTCATGGCTTTAGTTAGCGGCCCAATGTTCTTCTCTAACAATATGCATGCTCTAACCATTAAAGTGGTAGATCTCTCTTACTTGGACAAGACGGATATGCATAGCAACTCACATGATATTCAACAAAGAGTTGATGGCGTCCCAGAAACATGGTTATCGCACAACAAGCAACTTAATAAGAGATAAAGTGCATAAGTACATATTCAATACCACAATAGTTTTTAAGGCTATTTTGTCCCATGAGCTATATATTGCAAAGGCGAATGATGGAAATTTAAAGGTAGCACTCAAGCAATTTACTTTGGAATGGCGGTGAAATACCATGTAGTAGGTAGGTATGGTGGACACAAATGGCATAGTGGTTGGCTCAAGGATTTTGGATGCATGAGAAGTATTCCCTCTCGATACAAGGTTTAGGCTAGCAAGGTTTATTTGAAACAAACACAAGGATGAACCGGTGCAGCAAAACTCACATAAAAGACATATTGTAAACATTATAAGACTCTACACCGTCTTCCTTATTGTTCAAAACTCAATACTAGAAATTATCTAGACTTTAGAGAGACCAAATATGCAAACCAAATTTTAGCAAGCTCTATGTATTTCTTCATTAATGGGTGCAAAGTATATGATGCAAGAGCTTAAACATGAGTACAACAATTGCCAAGTATCAAATTATTCAAGACATTTTAGAATTACTACATGTAGCATTTCCCGATTCCAACCATATAACAATTTAACGAAGAAGATTCAACCTTCGCCATGAATACTATGAGTAAAGCCTAAGGACATATTTGTCCATATGCAACAGCGAAGCGTGTCTCTCTCCCACACAATGAATGCTAGGATCCATTTTATTCAAAAAAAACAAAAACAAAAACAAACCGACGCTCCAAGTAAAGCACATAAGATGTGACTGAATAAAAATATAGTTTCAGGGGAGGAACCTGATGATGTTGTCGATGAAGAAGGATGCCTTGGGCATCCCCAAGCTTAGACGCTTGAGTCTTCTTAAAATATGCAGGGGTGAACCAAGGCATCCCCAAGCTTAGAGCTTTCACTTCTTGATCTTAGTATATCATACTCTCTTGATCCTTGAAAACTTCCTCCACACCAAACTCAAAACAACTCATTAGAGGGTTAGTGCACAATAAAAATTAACATGTTCATAGGTGACATAATCATTCTTAACACTTGGACATTGCAAGCTACTGGACATTAATAGATCAAAGAAATTCATCCAACATAGCAAAAGCGGCAATGCGAAATAAAAGGCAGAATCTGTCAAAAACAGAACAGTCCGAAAGACGAACCTGGAAGGGGCACTTAACTTGCTCAAACGGAAAAACTCAAAACTAATGAAAGTTGCGTACATATCTGAGGATCACGCACGTAAATTTGCAGATTTTTTTGATTTGTTTACAGAGACTTCTGCGCGAATTCGTGACAGACAGCAATGCTGTTTCTTTGCAGCAATCCAAATCTAGCATCAACTTTACCATAGAGACTTTACTTGGCACAAAAACATGATAAGGAGAGGTTGCTACAGTAGTAAACAACTTCCAAGACTCAAATATAAAACAAAGTACTGTAGTAAAAAAACATGGGTTGTCTCCCATAAGCGCTTTTCTTTAACGCCTTTCAGCTAGGCGCAGAAAGTGTGTATCAAGTATTATCAAGAGATGAAGCATCGACATCATAATTTGTTCTAATAATAGAATCAAAAGGCAACTTCATTCTCTTTATAGGGAAGTGTTCCATACCTTTCTTGAGAGGAAATTGATATTTAATATTACCTTCCTTCATATCAATGGTGGCACCAATTCGAAGAAAAGGTCTTCCCAATATAATGGGACAAGATGCATTGCATTCAATATCCAAGACAACAAAATCAACGGGGACAAGGTTATTGTTAACCATGATACGAACATTATCAACTCTCCCCAAAGGTTTCTTTTTAGCATTATCAGCAAGATTAACATCCAAATAACAATTTTTCAACGGTGGCAAATCAAGCATATCATAGATTTTCTTAGGCATAACAGAAATACTTGCACCAAGATCACATAAAGCATTACAATCAAAATCATTGACCTTCATCTTAATGATGGGCTCCCAACCATCTTCTAACTTTCTAGGAATAGAGGTTTCAAGTTTTAGTTTCTCTTCTCTAGCTTTTATGAGAGCATTTGTAATATGTTTTGTAAATGCCAAATTTATAGCACTAGCATTGGGACTTTTAGCAAGCTTTTGTAAGAACTTTATAACTTCAGAGATGTGGCAATCATCAAAGTCTAAACCATTATGATCTACAGCAATGGGATCATCATCCCCAATGTTGGAAAAATTTCAGCAGTTTTATCACAGGCAGTTTCAGCAGTTTTAGCAATTTCAGGCAGTTTTGTACGCTTTGCACTAGGAGTAGAAACATTGCCAACACCAATTATTTTACCATTGATAGTAGGAGGTGTAGCAACATGTGAATCATTATCATTACCAGTGGTGGTAATAGTCCAAACTTTAGCTACATTATTCTCTTTAGCAAGTTTTTCATTTTCTTCTCTATCCCACCCAGCACGCAATTCAGCCATTAATCTTATATTCTCATTAATTCTAACTTGGATGGCATTTTCTGTAGTAGTAATCTTATTATCAATATCCTTATTAGGCATAACTTTCAATTTTAAAAGATCAACATCAGAGGCAAGTCTATCAACTCTAGAAGCAAGAATATCAATTTTATCAAGCTTTTCCTCAACAGATTTGTTAAAAGCAGTTTGTGTACTAATAAATTCTTTAGCATGGCTTCAAGACCATGGGGTACACTCTATTATTGTTGTAAGAATTCCCATAAGAATTACCATAACCATTACCATTATTATAAGGATATGGCCTATAGTTATTACTAGAATTGTTCCGACAAGCATTGTTGTTGAAATTATTATTTTTAATGAAGTTCACATCAACATGTTCTTCTTGAGCAACCAATGAAGCTAACGGAACATTATTAGGATCAACATTAGTCCTATCATTCACAAGCATAGACATAATAGCATCAATCTTATCACCAAGGAAGAGGTTTCTTCAACAGAATTTACCTTCTTACCTTGTGGAGCTCTTTCCGTGTGCCATTCGAGTAATTGATAATCATATCATCAAGAAGCTTTGTAGTCCCTCAAAGTGATGGACATAAAGGTACCTCCAGCAGCTGAATCCAATAGGTTCCGCGAAGAAAAATTCAATCCGCATAGAAGGTTTGGATGATCATCCAAGTAGTCAGTCCATGGGTTGGGCAATTCTTACCAAAGATTTCATTCTCTCCCAAGCTTGAGCAACATGTTCATTATCTAATTGCTTAAAATTCATTATGCTACTTCTCAAAGATATAATTTTAGCGGGAGGATAATATCTACCAATAAAAGCATCCTTACATTTAGTCCATGAATCAATACTATTCTTAGGCAAAGATAGCAACCAATCTTTAGCTCTTCCTCTTAATGAGAAAGGAAACAATTTTAATTTTATAATGTCACCATCACCATCTACATCTTTATACTTTTGCATTTCACATAGTTCAACAAAATTATTAAGATGGGCAGCAGCATCATCAGAACTAACACCAGAAAATTGCTCTCTCATAACAAGATTAAGTAAAGCAGGTTTAATTTCAAAGAATTATGCTGTAGTAGCAGGTGGAGCAATAGGTGTGCATAGGAAATCATTATTATTTGTGGTTGTGAAGTCACACAACTTAGTATTTTCAGGGGTATTCATTTTAGCAACAGTAAATAAAGCAAACTAGATAAAGTAAATGCAAGTAACTAATTTTTTGTGTGTTTTTGATATAGAGAACAAGGCAGTAAATAAAGTAAAGCTAGCAACTAATTTTTTGTGTTTTGATATAATGCAGCAAACAAGAAAGTAAATAAAATAAAGCAAGACAAAAACAAAGTAAAGAGATTGATTGTGGAGACTCCTTGCAGCGTGTCTTGATCTCCCAATGGCGCTAGAAAATATGCTTGATGGCGTGTAACTCACACGTTCGTTGGGAACCCCAGAGGAAGGTATGATGCGCACAGCAGCAAGTTTTCCCTCGAAAGAAACCAAGGTTTATCGAACCAGGAGGAACAAGAAGCACGTTGAAGGTTGATGGCGGGGGATGTAGTGCGGCGCAACACCATGGATTCCGGCGCCAACATGGACCTGCACAACACAACCAAAGTACTTTGCCCCAACGAAACATGAGGTTGTCAATCTCACCGGCTTGCTGTAACAAAGGATTAACCGTATGTGTGGAAGATGATTGTTTGCAGAAAACAGAGAACAAGTAACAGTAGATTGTATGCGATGTAAAGAATAGGACCGGGGTCCACAGTTCACTAGAGGTGTCTCTCCCATAAGATAAATAGCATGTTGGGTGAACAAATTACGGTCGGGCAATTGACAAATAGAGAGGGCATAACAATGCACATACATGATATGATAAGTATTGTGAGATTTAATTGGGCATTACGACAAAGTACATAGACCGCTATCCAACATGCATCTATGCCTAAAAAGTCCACCTTCAGGTTATCATCCGAACCCCTTCCAGTATTAAGTTGCAAAACAACAGACAATTGCATTAAGTATGGTGCGTAATGTAATCAATAACCATCCTCGGACATAGCATCAATGTTTTATCCCTAGTGGCAACAATGACATCCACAACCTTAGAACTTTCTCACTCCCAGATTTAATGGAGACATGAACCCACTATCGAGCATAAATACTCCCTCTGGAGTTAAGAGTAAAACTTGGCCAGAGCCTCTACTAATAACGGAGAGCATGCAAGATCATAAACAACACATAGGTAATAGATTGATAATTAACATAACATAGTATTCTCTATCCGGATCTCGACAAACACAACATATAGCATTACAGATAGATGATCTTGATCATGTTAGGCAGCTCACAAGATCCAACAATGAAGCACATAAGGAGAAGACGCACCATCTAGCTACCGCTATGGACCCATAGTCCAAAAGTGAACTACCCACTCATCACTCCGGAGCTACATGGCGGTGAAGAGTCCCCCGGGAGATGATTCCCCTCTCCGCAGGTGCCGGAGGTGATCTCCTTAATCCCGAGATGGGATTGGCGGGCGTCTCAGTAAGGTTTTCCGTATCGTGGCTCTCGGTGGGGTTTCGATTTAAGGCTTTAAGTAGGCGGAAGGGCAACGCTGGGGCCACACGGCCCCACACGCGAGGCCGCACGGCCTAGGGCTGCCGCGCCGCCCTGTTGTGGCGGCGCCTCGTGGCCCACTTCCTTTCCCTCGGCCTTCCGGAAGCTTCGTGCAAGAATAGGACCTCGGGCGTTGATTTCGGCCCAATTCCGAGAATATTTCCTTACAGATTTCTGAAACCAAAAACACAGCAACAACCGGCTCTTCGGCATCTTGTTAATAGGTTAGTGCCGAAAATGCATAAAATCATATAATGTGTATAAAACATGTAGATATCATCAATAATGTGGCATGGAACATAAGAAATTATCGATACGTCGGAGACGTATCATTCCTCCTCTTTTTTCGTCTCGACCAGCACCGGATTGGCTAGCCACTCAGTATGTAGTACCTCCACGATGAAACCGGCAACCAACAACTTTGTCACTTCTTCTCCAATGATCTTTTCCCTATCTTCGCCAATCAGCGTAAAGGCCGCGACCGCTTAGCATCCTTCCGACATTCAAAGAGTGCTCAACAGCCTCCCCGGAACACCTACCAAGTCATCAAGACCGCACAAAGATATTCCGATTCTCACGGAGGAAGCTGACGAGCTGCGCTTTCCTATGCCTCATTCAGGCCAGCACCGAGCACGCACGTCCGGTAAGCTGGGTCCAACACGATGTCTTTGTTTCTTTTGTCGGCTTGAATGCCGGTGTGCCCAAGTTGCCACTCATTGCCGCTAAACTCAATTGTGAGGATTGAGCCGCAAGCGCAGCTTGCATCCTTCTTTTTCCTCTGCGATCACCAGCGATTCTGCCAAGTTTGATCCGGCGGAAGCGGTTTCCAGTGAGATTTTGTAGTTTCCCACCACAGTTAAGGGTCCACGAGATGCCGGCATCTTCATCTTGAGATACGCAGTATGAGTTGTGGCCATAAACGCCGCCAATGCCGGTCTCCCCAGCAGCGCATGGTAAGGGCTGTCTAGGTCCACCACTTCGAACTCAATGTTTTCAACCCGGCAATTGTCACGTCCTCCGAATGATACATCCACCCGGACTTTTCCCAGCGCAGGACAGCCCGGGCGATTAGTGGAATGTTGTGCGAGTTGGCTGTAGCATGTTCTGTTATGCCCGGCGTATGCATGGTGCCTGTACATGATATTTATGATGCTTCCATTGTCTATCAGCACTTTGCTGAACTTAACTCGAGTCGTTGGCCCATGCATGATTGGGTCCACCACAAGAGCATAACCACCCGGATTTGGCATGATCTTGGGGTGATCCTTAAACGACCAGGTAATTTCCTGATCTGACCACAACATGTATTTTGGAACTGCCGGCATCACCGCGTTCACCTCCATGGAACGACGATGCATGCTTTGCCTGTCGGTTGGCTCAATAACAACACAACACAACACAAGTGCGGGTCCTTGTAAACGTTCCGGCCTAAAGGTGCCGACGGTGGCGTTGGTCATTGCCATCCTCCACCTGATGAACTTGCTGGTGCTGCTGTACCGGTGGCAGCCATGGTCTTGTGAAGCGGTGGTGGTGGTGGCATTGTTGCCGCAACATGTCTTGCGAGGGTGGCAGTATCGTAGAACAGCCTTGTGCTTGCGCATCTTTTACCGCACCTTTCAACATCAAATATTTGATCCAGGAACAGTCTTTTGTCAAATGATTTGCCGGCCTTGCCGGATTTGGAGTGTGAAACCGGCATGGTTGCTCCATTGTTGATTCCATGGTGTATCTTGTACTGTCTTGCCAATTCTTTTTCTCTCCCCACGGCTTCTTTTCAACCCATTGTTTTTTAGGACCTGCCCATGGCTGAGATCCGGTTTTTTGCCTTTGGCTTCCGCTGGGGCCTGAATTATCCTGCACCGCGGCTACTTGTTGCGGACCATACCTTCGATTCAGAAAATCTTCCCTTCTTTTGTTGTGCCGGTTATCCCGGTATTGATCTTGGCGCGGTTGGCTTGTTTGCGCCGGATCGGCTTGCACTGCCGGTTGCATTGGGTCTCCCAATGCGTAGCTATCTGCCACATGTATCATCTGTGCCAGAGTTACCGGCATGTTTTGCTGCAGCTTTTGCCACAACGGTGAATCTCTCCGGCATCCATTGCAAAACCAAGCAATGGCTTGCGCCTCAATCACCCCTTCACAAGAGTTTCTTGTGGAATTCCACCGGGTCGTGTAATCCCACTGTTTCATTTGGGCGCCTGACGCACAAAGCGAGCTGCTGTGGCCTGTTCGGCCTCCGGTATGTACTGCTGAAGTTACTCACAAATGCTTCCTCAAAGTCCAACCAACCATTTATGCTTCCTGCTGGCAAGTTGTTTAGCCAAATACGTGCCGGTCCTACCAGGAAAGATGGTACAATTCTCACGGCCCAACGCCGGTTTCCTCCGCCAGTTACGGTTCCTCCGCACAACGACATAACCGCTGTCACGTAATCCGCGAGCCAGTCTCCGGCTTAGTGGTGCCATCATATGTTTTTGTGTCATGGGGCAACTGGAAGTTGCGAACAGTGTTCCTCTTTCATGATCCTTGGACCAAAGCATTTTGGGCAGGGGACCTGCCTCGATCATCTCAGATAAATACACTCTATCCAGCCGGTGCCTCGCATCCCGCTCCGGTAGGCGTCTTTCTCCTACGCGTTCCCCCAACGGGTTCCGGTAGGCTGTAAGTCTTTCAGTTGTCGAATCGGCTTCATCGTAACGTTCCGGTACCGCGGCCCTTGCCTGCCGGTACCTTGGTGGAGGCATTTCCTCTTCCTCATACGCTGCCCTTGCAGCTCGATAATTTTGCCCGGTTTCATATCTACCAACATGATTGTTTCCGCATAGCCTCTTCGGCGTAGCCTCATCCGCTCTTGCCTTTTTCTCACGCGGCATCGTGTTGCCCGGCTTGTTGTTTTCCGGCAAGAACCGGATCGTACACACTCATTTGCTGCGCATTCATTTCTTTTTCTTTTCTTCTGTCCAATGGGACGATGCCTGCCCATGGGACTTGCTACCGGCATTCTTTGTTGAACGCACAGATTTTGATGCCGCAGCTTTGTTTGCCTTAGCCAACTCAGCATTTTGTGTCTCTATCATGTCAAGCAACTCCCTAACACGATCCTGTTGCTTAGTTAAAGCATCTCTGGTAAGCGACTCGCACAGCTCTACTGCAGCCCTAGCAGCTTTTATGGTTTTATCCGCTATTAGGTTTCTCTACGATGCTCAAGGATGCAGAGGTACTTTTGCCGGCAAGAACTTCCTTACGCAAATCCTGATCTAGATTGAGCTTAAGCGGTTTTCCATCCTAGCAGCCCGAGCACTAATGAAGCAAAGCCATGTGCAGCAAGAGTACTCACGTAGGTTAGGTTCAGCTCGCGCCTGCGCCCGGATGATGTCCGTGCTCGCGGAGAGCAGCTTCGTTGTTGCGCTCCGTCCGCCGAGCCGTCGCGGATCGATGCCTCGCCGTGGGCCGCCAAAGACGTTCATCGCCGCTGAGAGGAGTCTCCGTGGCGGTGCAGATGTACCCGCAACCACCCGGTCGCTCGGCTGGCGGCTTGGCCGGCGCGTGGACCTTGCTTGCCCGCGCCTTCCGCCCGCAGCCTCTGTCGGCCCACCGCGCCCAACCACCCACCTCGACGCTGCCGGGCGGCGTGGCCGGTGCAAGCGCGCATCTTGGCGGGTCCGAGCCACCAGCACCGGCGAGAGGCACTGGCGCTCGGGGACGGTGCCGTAGTAGACGCAAAGGCTCCCGAACTCGATGATGCGCTCCTGGGGAACTTACCGCCTTGGCGAAGCAGCCCGTGTTGTCGTTGATGAAGTCCATGGAGAGGACACGGTCGACGAGCGCGGTGACGACACGCTCGCCCGATGGTGAGGAGGCCCGCGAATATGAACTCCAGCAAGCGCCGCTTGCTCCCACGGGCGCCAACTATCGTCGTGGTGAACAGTACGATGCCACAGGAAGTTGGGGCCGAATGGCGCTAGAGGATTCGGGGCAGGGTTTTTGGTAATATGGGATGGATTCCGGAAGAACTTGGCCTTGGCCAGAGGTAGAAGAAGAAGAACACAAGAGTTTTCTCCCCTTCAGATCTTTCTATTCATTGATCACAAGAGGTTACAAGTTTCTGGATACAAGGTTGGACATGCCCGATGGGGTGTGCCCCCTCCTTATATAGGGAGAGGCTTATAGGGGAAGAAACCCTCAGAAACCCTAATGGCATCTTTGACTAGACAAACTACTTTACAAAGCCTCTTTAATCACCGGTGACGCCTCGGTATCTCTTTAATCGGGAGGTGACGTCATCCGGATGCTTTCTGTCGTCACCTTCCTTTTTGGCCAGGGCTTCGTTTAAAGCTATTTTGCTTAGCTCATCTTTGTCCTCTAGCTCTTGAGAGAATCTTTGACCAGTCTTGCCGACGTGCTACAGTGCACCTCTTACCCGTAATCCGGTACCTTCTTAGCTCTTTCCGTAACCCTCCGGGGATACCGGTATAGACTATTTTTAGCCAATCGCTTGGAGCCTTGAACCCCACGTTGACACTGCGGGGGGATGTTAGATTATATGTTTCGGTTAAGCTAGACTTGTAACGCAAGCTAGGGTTTTAGGCTTAGTCGGTTGGCTCTACTATTTATATCCCTTGTACCCCAAACAGTTTTGTATCAATTGTGAGACATAATACAATCTTACATGGTATCAGACTAATCGATCCTGACCTATGGCGCCGCCGCCGCCGCCTGGTTACTTCGACCAGCAGGCCAAGGCCGCCGCCGCCGCCAAGGCCTCGGCCTCTTCTACCCCTCCCACGGCTACTCCTCTCTCCTACACAGACACCATAGCCGATGTCACCCCCTTCATACCTATTACTTTAGATCTTGCCCAACACAACTACTACCATTGGCGCCACCTCTTTGAGGTTCACCTCGGGCGCTGCAACCTCCGTCACCACGTCGCCGCCGACGCCGCCCCTCGTCCTGACGACGCTCGCTGGATCACAGATGATCTCGCCATCATCCAATGGATCTACACACGCGTGTCCACGGAGATTTTCAATCTCGTTTTCCGTGAGGCCGCCACCGCCGCCGCCCTCTGGGCGTCCCTGCGCCAGCTCTTCCAGGACAACGCTGACGCCCGGATCAACAACCTCCACTCCGCGATCCGCAACACCCCTCAGGGGGACTCCTCGCTCAGCGTCTACTGTCAGCGCATCCAGACGATGGCGGATGAGCTCCGCGAACTAGGCGATCCTATGCCTGATCGCCAGCTTATCAACATCCTTCTCCAAGGGCTCGGCGACCGGTTCAAGACTCAAGCGGCCATGATTCCCTTCATGCAGCCTCGCCCTTCCTTCAAGGAGATCCGGTCCCTGCTGCAGAACGCCGATGATGACCTCACACGGCGGGAGGCGCGGCCTCACGTCTTCGCCGCCTCCACCCGGCCGCCCCTGCTGCCTACTCCTGCACCGGCAGGCCCGACGAGCCAGCCCACTGCCGCGGCAGGACCCCCGGTACCGTTTCCAGCCTCGGCCGGGCAGCCTCCTCCTGGCTGGCGTCCCAGCCCCAACTACAAGGGCAAGAATCCGATGTACTGGCCGCCGCGATCTGCCACTCCACCAGCCGCCTCTACGCCCGCGCCAGCGCCCGCCGCTCCTCCCGCTTGGCGCCCGCCACCGGCGGTACCGACGCCTGCGCCAGCACCTGCCGCGCCGCCTACCTGGCACCCTCCTCATGATCCCTGGACTGGATGGTTCAGGCTTGGTCCATGCCCTGGCGGTCTTCTCGGATCCGCTCCTACTCAGGACGTAAACACCTGTCTGATCCGCGTAAGTATGAACGCTGGTTTCTCCGAGCTGTTTCAACACCTCTAAGATCTCACCTATTCCTAACCCTTCAGTTCTGGGGTACTCCTGGCAGTAAGTGATAACACGTATGACACGCTGTGAACCCTCTGATAAGACAGCTATCCTTATATTATAATAGCGATCGGCGCTCCTCCAGCTTACACGGGTGCCTGGGCGCCGGGTCTTCACCCCCACACTGGTTCCCCTGGACTCCTCGGCCAGCGCGCCCCGCCGAACGCCTACCACGCCGCCCCGGCCTACTACGACGGGGGGATGCCATACATGCCATATCAGCACCCCCAGATGTTTCAGCCTTCGCCTGTCCTCATGCCGCCTGCTCCAACTGCCCCGCTGCATCAACCGACCTCCGCTCCTTCACCGAGCTGGGACCAATCTGCGTTCTTGCAGGCCATGAACAACTTCGCTGCCCAGGGAAACTCAGGTATGGACTGGATTTTCGATTCCGGTGCTTCTAGTCACATGTCTGCTTCTAGTAATATGCTGTCAAATTTTTCCACCACACCACTTTCATCCATAGTCCTAGGAAACGGCACTACTATACCTATATATTGCACCGGCCAAACCACCATACCTACACCCACCAAACAACTCCTCCTACGTGATGTCCTTATTGCACCCGCGCTAATCAAAAACTTAATTTCTGTTCGTCAGTTCACCCGTGACAATCTTGTTTCTATGGAATTTGATCCGTTTGGTTTATCTGTGAAGGACTACCAGACCAAAGCGGAGATCGCTCGGTTCAATAGCTCCGGCGACCTCTACACTCTCCATGGCGCCGCCACCCACGACCCACCCACCTCCATGGCGGCGTCCGTCGACCTCTGGCATCACCGTCTCGGCCACCCCCACAACGCTACTTTGTCTTCTATACTTAGCGAATTTTCAATACATTGTAATAAGGATAGTCATAATACCTCCATGTGTCCCTCTTGTCAGCAAGGAAAACATGTTCGCTTACCCTTTAGTTCCTCTACTACTGCTAGTACCTTTCCTTTTGAACTCTTGCACTGCGATTTATGGACATCTCCCCATACTAGTGTCTCTGGCTTTAAATATTATCTAGTCGTTCTAGACGATTTCACACACTTTGTCTGGACTTTTCCTTTACGCAACAAATCAGACGTACACACCATTTTCCTAAACTTTCACAAATATGTCGCCACACACTTCTTTCTTCCCATTAAATTTATCCAATGTGACAACGGCAAAGAATTTGATAACTTTCAAAACCGAAACTTCTTTCTTCAACATGGCATTCTTCTCCGATTTTCATGCCCATACACTTCACCTCAAAACGGCAAGGCAGAACGCTCGCTTCGCACAATAAACGACATCATTCGCACCCTTTTAATCCACTCCTCAATGCCACCAAAATTTTGGGCCGAAGCCTTACGCACAGCCACCTACTTACTTAACATCCGGCCTCACAAGTCCAACACAAACTCTACACCATTCTACTCTCTTTACCTTAGTCATCCCAACTACTCTGAACTTCGCGTCTTTGGCTGTCTTTGTTTTCCAAACACTGCCGCCATCTCCACCAACAAACTATCACCTCGCTCCATTCCCTGTGTCTTTCTAGGATACTCTGATGAACACAAGGGTTATCGCTGCCTGGATCTCGTCTCCGGCCGCGTCCACATCTCTCGGCACGTTACTTTTTTCGAGCATATCTTCCCTTTCTCCACACGGACATCCTCCCAAACTCCCATTGACCCATCGCCTACCCTACATCATCCCATAGCTCACCCCGCTAGGTTTCCTCACCACTAACCGCTCCTACTCACCCCCCGCTCCTACCGCCACCCCAGTGCCCTCCTCGCCTGCCGCGGCAGACCCTTGGCCGACTCCACTGCCGCGACAGCGGGGTCGGGCTCCCAAGAGGAAGGTATGATGCGCAGCAGCAAGTTTTCCCTAAAGAAAACCAAGGTTTATCGAACAGGAGGAGCCAAGAAGCACGTTGAAGGTTGATGGCGGCGGGATGTAGTGCGGCGCAACACCAGGGATTCCGGCGCCAACGTGGAACCTGCACAACACAACCAAAGTACTTTGCCCCAACGAAGCAGTGAGGTTGTCAATCTCACCGGCTTGCTGTAACAAAGAGTTAACCGTATTGTGTGGAAGATGATTGTTTGCGTGAAACAGAAAACAAGTATTGCAGTAGATTGTATTTCAGTAAAGAGAATTGGACCGGGTCCACAGTTCACTAGAGGTGTCTCTCCCATAAGACGAACAACATGTTGGGTGAACAAATTATTGGGCAATTGACAAATAAAGAGGGCATGACCATGCACATACATATCATGATGAGTATAGTGAGATTTAATTGGCATTACGACAAAGTACATAGACCGTCATCCAACCGCATCTATGCCTAAAAAGTCCACCTTCAGGTTATCATCCAACCCCCTCCGTATTAAGTTGCAAACAACAGACAATTGCATTAAGTATGGTGTAATGTAACTAGTGACTACATCCTTGAACATAGCACTAATGTTTTATCCCTAGTGGCAACAAGCACAACACAACCTTAGAACTTTCGGTCACCGTCCAGGTGTCAATGCATGAACCCACTATCGAGCATAAGTACTCCCTCTGGAGTTACAAGCATCTACTTGGCCAGAGCATCTACTATAACGCAGAGCATGCAAGATCATAAACAACACATAGCATAACTTTGATAATCAACATAACAAGTATTCTCTATTCATCGGATCCCAACAAACGCAACATATAGAATTACGTATAGATGATCTTGATCATGTTAGGCAGCTCACAAGATCCGAAAATGATAGCACAATGGAGAAGACAACCATCTAGCTACTGCTATGGACCCATAGTCCAGGGTAGACTACTCACTCATCACTCCGGAGGCGACCATGGCGGGCGAGAGTCCTCCGGGAGATGATTCCCCTCCGGCAGGGTGCCGGAGGCGATCTCCTGGATCCCCCGAGATGGGATCGGCGGCGGCCTCCGGAAGGTTTTCCGTGTGGTTCCTGCATCGTTTTCGCCACGAGACTTTTTATAGGCGAAGGGCAGGTCAAGAGGCGGCACGGGGCCCCACACCACAGGCCGCGCGGCCAAGGGGGGGGCCGCGCCGCCCTAGGGTGTGGCCCCTCCGTGGCCCCTCTTCGTCTCCTTCGGACTTCGGAAGCTTCGTGAGAAAATAGGCCCCTGGGCTTTGATTTCGTCCAATTCCGAGAATATTTCCTTACTAGGATTTCTGAAACCAAAAAACAGCAGAAAACGGAACTGGCACTTCGGCATCTTGTTAATAGGTTAGTTCCGTAAAATGAATATGACATAAAGTGTGCATAAAACATGTAGATAACATCAATAATGTGGCATGGAACATAAGAAATTATCGATACGTTCGAGACGTATCAGCATCCCTGTTAGTTCGTCGTCCCGATGTAAACGATAACACAGATAATTTCTGGAGTGACATGCCATCATAATCTTGATCATACTATTTGTAAAGCATATGTAGTGAATGCAGCGATCAAAACAATGTATAGGACATGAGTAAACAAGTGAATCATATAGCAAAGACTTTTCATGAATAGCACTTCAAGACAAGCATCAATAAGTCTTGCATAAGAGTTAACTCATAAAGCAATAATTCAAAGTAGAGATATTGAAGCAACACAAAGAAGATTAAGTTTCAGCGGTTGCTTTCAACTTGTAACATGTATATCTCATGGATATTGTCAACATAGAGTAATATAATAAGTGCAATAAGCAAATATGTAGGAATCAATGTTCACACAAGTGTTTGCTTCTTGAGGTGGAGAGAGATAGGTGAACCGACTCAACATTGAAAGTAAAAGAATGGTCCTCCATAGAGGAAAAGCATCGATTGCTATATTTGTGCTAGAGCTTTGATTTTGAAAACATGAAACAATTTTGTCAACGGTAGTAATAAAGCATATGCATCATGTAAATTATATCTTATAAGTTGCAAGCCTCATGCATAGTGTACTAATAGTGCCCGCACCTTGTCCTAATTAGCTTGGACTACCTGGTCATCACAATGCATTGTTTTTACCAAGTGTCACAAAGGTACCTCTATGCCGCCTGTACAAAGGTCTAAGGAGAAAGCTCGCATTGGATTTCTCGCTATTGATCATTCTTCAACTTAGACATCCATACCGGGACAACATAGACAACAGATAATGGACTCCTCTTTTATGCATAAGCATATACCAACAATTAATAATTTTCTCATTTGAGATTTGAGGGTTGTTGTCCAAAACTGAAACTTCCACCATGGATCATGGCTTTAGTTAGCGCCCAATGTTCTTCTCTAACATATGCATGCTTAACCATATGGTGGTAGCTTCAGACAAGATGGACATGCATAGCAACTCACATGAAATTCAATAATGAATAGTTGATGGCGTCCCAAGAACATGGTTATCGACAACAAGCAACTTAATAAGAGATAAAGTGCATAATTACATATTCAATACCACAATAGTTTTTAAGCTATTTGTCCCATGAGCTATATATTGCAAAGGTGAATGATGGAATTTTAAAGGTAGCACTCAAGCAATTTACTTTGAATGGCGGAAAATACTATGTAGTATAGGTAGGTATGGTGGACACAAATGGCATAGTGGTTGGCTCAAGTATTTTGGATGCATGAGAAGTATTCCCTCTCGATACAAGGTTTAGGCTAGCAAGGCTTATTTGAAACAAACACAAGGATGAACCGGTGCAGCAAAACTCTCATAAAAGACATATTGAAAACATTATAAGACTCTACACCGTCTTCCTTGTTGTTCAAACTCAAAACTAGAAATTATCTAGACCTTAGAGAAACCAAATATGCAAACCAAATTTTAGCATGCTCTATGTATTTCTTCATTAATGGGTGCCATATGATGCAAGAGCTTAATCATGAGCACAACAATTGCCAAGTATCACATTACCCAAGACATTTATAGCAATTACTACATGTATCATTTTCCAATTCCAACCATATAACAATTTAACGAAGGAGAAACTTCGCCATGAATACTATGAGTAGAAACCAAGGACATACTTGTCCATATGCTACAGCGGAGCGTGTCTCTCTCCCATAAAGTGAATGCTAGGATCCATTTTATTCAAACAAAACAAAAACAAAAACAAACCGACGCTCCAAGAAAAAGCACATAAGATGTGATGGAATAAAAATATAGTTTCTGGGAGGAACCTGATAATGTTGTCGATGAAGAAGGGGATGCCTGGGCATCCCAAGCTTAGACGCTTGAGTCTTCTTGATATATGCAGGGGTGAACCACCGGGTGCATCCCCAAGCTTAGAGCTTTCACTCTCCTTGATCATGTTGCATCATACTCCTCTCTTGATCCTGAAAACTTCCTCCACACCAAACTCGAAACAACTCATTAGAGGGTTAGTGCACAATATAAATTGACATATTCAGAGGTGACACAATCATTCTTAACACTTCTGGACATTGCATAATGCTACTGGACATTAGTGGATCAAAGAAATTCATCCAACATAGCGAAAGAGGCAATGCGAAATAAAAGGCAGAATCTGTCAAAACAGAACAGTTCGTATTGACGAATTTTAAAATGGCACCAGACTTGCTCAAATGAAAATGCTCAAATTGAATGAAAGTTGCGTACATATCTGAGGATCATGCACGTAAATTGGCTTAATTTTCTGAGCTACCTACAGGGAGGTGGACCCAGATTCGTGACAGCAAAGAAATCTGGAACTGTGCAGTAATCCAAATCTAGTACTTACTTTTCTATCAACGGCTTAACTTGGCACAACAAAACACAAAACTAAGATAAGGAGAGGTTGCTACAGTAGTAAACAACTTCCAAGACACAAAATAAAAACAAAGTACTGTAGGTAAAAACATGGGTTGTCTCCCATAAGCGCTTTTTTAACGCCTTTCAGCTAGGCGCAGAAAGTGTATATCAAGTATTATCAAGAGACGAAGTGTCAACATCATAATTTGTTCTCATAATAGAATCAAAAGGTACTTCATTCTCTTTCTAGGGAAGTGTTCCATACCTTTCTTGAGAGGAAATTGATATTTTATATTACCTTCCTTCATATCAATAATAGCACCAACAGTTCAAGAAAAGGTCTTCCCAATATAATGGACAAGATGCATTGCATTCAATATTCAAGACAACAAAATCAACGGGAACAAGGTTATTGTTAACGGTAATGCGAACATTATCAACTTTACCCAAAGGTTTCTTTGTAGAATGATCAGCAAGATTAACATCCAAATAACAATTTTTCAGCGGTGGCAAGTCAAGCATATTATAAATTTTCTTAGGCATAACAGAAATACTTGCACCAAGATCACATAAAGCATTACAATCAAAATCTTTAACCTTCATCTTAATGATGGGCTCCCAACCATCCTCTAGCTTTTTAGGAATAGAGGCTTCGCGCTCTAGTTTCTCTTCTCTAGCTTTTATAAGAGCATTTGTAATATGATGTGTAAAAGCCAAATTTATAGCACTAGCATTAGGACTTTTAGCAAGTTTTTGCAAGAACTTTATAACTTCAGAGATGTGGCAATCATCAAAATTCAAACCATTATAATCTAAAGCAATGGGATCATCATCCCCAATGTTGGAAAAATTTCAGCAGCTTTATCACAAGCAGTTTCAGCAGTTTTAGCAGTTTCAGGCAGTTTTTCGCGCTTTGCATTAGAAGTGGAAACATTGCTAACACCAATTCTTTTATTAGTATTAGTGTGCATCAACATGTGTAGCATTAGCATTATTAGTGGTGGTAATAGTCCAAACTTTAGCTATATTCTTTTCTTTAGCTAGTTTTTCATTTTCTTCTCTATCCCACCTAGCACGCAGTTCAGCCATTAATCTTATATTCTCATTAATTCTAACTTGAATGGCATTTGCTGTAGTAGTAATTTTATTATGATGATTCTCATTAGGCAAAACTTTTGATTTCAAAAGATCAACATCAAGAGCAAGACTATCGACTTTAGAAGCAAGTATATCAATTTTCCCAAGCTTTTCTTCAACAGATTTGTTAAAAGCAGTTTGTGTACTAATAAATTCTTTAAGCATGGCTTCAAGTCCAGGGGGTGAACTCCTATTATTGTTGTAAGAATTCCCATAAGAATTACCATAGCCGTTGCCATTATTATAAGGATATGGCCTATAGTTGTTACTAGAATTGTTCCGGTAAGCATTGTTGTTGAAATTATTATTTTTAATGAAGTTTACATCAACATGTTCTTCTTGTGCAACCAATGAAGCTAATGGAACATTATTAGGATCAATATTAGTCCTATCATTCACAAGCATAGACATAATAGCATCAATCTTATCACTCAAGGAAGAGGTTTCTTCGACAGAATTTACCTTCTTACCTTATGGAGCCCTTTCCGTGTGCCATTCAGAGTAGTTGATCATCATATTATCAAGAAGCTTTGTTGCTTCACCAAGAGTGATGGACATAAAGGTACCTCCAGCAGCTGAATCCAATAAATTCCGAAGAAAAATTTAGTCCTGCATAGAAGGTTTGGATGATCATCCAAGTAGTCAGTCCATGGGTTGGGCAATTTTTAACCAAAGATTTCATTCTTTCCCAAGCTTGAGCAACATGTTCAGTATCTAATTGTTTAAAATTCATTATGCTACTCCTCAAAGATATAATTTTAGCAGGGGGATAATATCTACCAATAAAAGCATCCTTGCATTTAGTCCATGAATCAATACTATTCTTAGGCAGAGATAGCAACCAATCTTTAGCTCTTCCTCTTAATGAGAAAGGGAACAATTTTAGTTTAATAATATCACCATCTACATCTTTATATTTTTGCATTTCACACAATTCAACAAAATTATTAAGATGGGCAGCATCATCAGAACTAACACCAGAAAATTGCTCTCGCATAACAAGATTCAGAAAGCAGTTTAATTTCAAAGAATTCTGTAGTAGCAGGTGGAGCAATAGGTGTGCATAAGAAATCATTATTATTTGTGGTTGTGAAGTCACACAACTTAGTGTTTTCAGTTGGCCATTTTAGCAACAGTAAATAAAGCAAACTAGATAAAGTAAATGCAAGTAAACTAATTTTTTTGTGTTTTTGATATAGTGAACAAGATAACAAGTAAAGTAAAACTAGCAACTAATTTTTTTGTGTTTTGATTTAGTGCAGCAAACAAAGTAGTAAATAAAACTAAGCAAGACAAAAACAAAGTAAAGAGATTGAGAAGTGGAGACTCCCCTTGCAGTGTGTCTTGATCTCCGCAACGGCGCCAGAAAGAGCTTGATGGCGTGTATTTCACACGTTCGTTGGGCAACCCCAAGAGGAAGGTATGATGCACACAGCAAGTTTTCCCTCAGAAAGAAACCAAGGTTTATCGAACCAGGAGGAGCCAAGAAGCACGTTGAAGGTTGATGGCGGCGTAGTGCGCGCAACACCAGGGATTCCGGCGCCAACGTGGAACCTGCACAACACAACCAAAGTACTTTGCCCCAACGAAACAGTGAGGTTGTCAATCTCACCGGCTTGCTGTAACAAAGAGTTAACCGTATTGTGTGGAAGATGATTATTTTGAAAACAAGAGAACAAGTATTGCAGAGATTGTATTTCAAGAAAGAGAATTGGACCGGGGTCCACAGTCACTAGAGGTGCCTCTCCCATAAGACGAACAGCATGTTGGGTGAACAAATTACATTGGGCAATTGACAAATAAAGAGGGCATGACCATGCACATACATATCATGATGAGTATAGTGAGATTTAATTGGGCATTACGACAAAGTACATAGACCGTCATCCAACCGCATCTATGCCTAAAAAGTCCACCTTCAGTTATCATCCGAACCCCTCCGTATTAAGTTGCAAACAACAGACAATTGCATTAAGTATGGTGCGTAATGTAACTAGTGACTACATCCTTGAACATAGCACTAATGTTTTATCCCTAGTGGCAACAGCACAACACAACCTTAGAACTTTCTGTCACTGTCCCAGATGTCAATGCAGGCATGAACCCACTATCGAGCATAAGTACTCCTCTTGGAGTTACAAGCATCTACTTGGCCAGAGCATCTACTAGTAACGGAGAGCATGCAAGATCATAAACAACACATAGCATAACTTTGATAATCAACATAACAAGTATTCTCTATTCATCGGATCCCAACAAACGCAACATATAGAATTACAGATAGATGATCTTGATCATGTTAGGCAGCTCACAAGATCCGACAATGATAGCACAATGGGGAGAAGACAACCATCTAGCTACCGCTATGGACCCATAGTCCAGGGTAGACTACTCACACATCACACCTGAGGCGACCATGGCGGCGTAGAGTCCTCCGGGAGATGATTCCCCTCTCGGCAGGGTGCCGGAGGCGATCTCCGGATCCCCGAGATGGGATCGGTGGCGGCGGCGTCTCCTGGAAGGTTTTCCCGATCGTGGTTCCTGCAGGGGTTTCGCCACGAGACTTTATAGGCGGAAGGGCAGGTCAAGAGGCGGCACGGGGGCCCCACACCACAGGGCCGCGCGGCCAAGGGGGCCGCGCCGCCCTAGGGTGTGGCCCCTCCGTGGCCCCTCTCTCGTCTCTCCTTCGACTTGGAAGCTTCGTGAGAAAATAGGCCCCCGGGCTTTGATTTCGTCCAATTCCGAGAATATTTCCTTACTAGGATTTCTGAAACCAAAAACAGCAGAAAACAGAACGGCACTTCGGCATCTTGTTAATAGGTTAGTTCCTAAAATGCACGAATATGACATAAAGTGTGCATAAAACATGTAGATAACATCAATAATGTGGCATGGAACATAAGAAATTATCGATACGTCGGAGATGTATCAGCTGCTTCCTCTGCCGCGTCCGCAGCTCCACCCGATACACCTATCTCCCCCGCCGCTCCTTCTCCATCTATTCCACCATCTTTGACGTCTGACTCATCCGCTGCGCCTGACGTCGTTGTTCATCCCACTCCACCTCTACCACCCCATGCTGTTCCTACCCAAGCTCCCACAAATGATCACCCAATGCGCACTCGGGCCAAAACGGGATTTCACGTTCCAAAAGGGCCGCGTCTCAATCTTCATGCCACCACTTCTCCGATCTCCCCCATCCCTAAAACCTACAAAAGTGCTCTTCTCGATCCTAACTGGGCTGCCGCTATGCGTGATGAGTTTTCTGCTCTCATTCACAATGATACATGGCGCCTTGTTCCTCGCCCTGTCGGTGCAAATATTGTTTCCGGCAAATGGGTTTTCCGCCAAAAATTTCTCTCCGACGGAACTCTCTCTCGCTACAAGGCTCGCTGGGTTTGTCGTGGTTTCTCTCAGCAGCACGGCATCGACTACGACGAGACCTTCTCTCCTGTTGTCAAGCCTAGCACTATTCGCACTGTTCTTAGCATCGCCACTTCCTCTTCTTGGCCCATTCACCAACTCGATGTCAAAAATGCCTTTCTTCATGGTGCTCTCCAAGAAACTGTTTATTGTCAACAACCTTTAGGCTTCGAAGACTCCTCTGCTCCCGATCATGTTTGTCTCCTTCAAAAATCTCTTTATGGTCTCAAACAAGCCCCTAGGGCTTGGTTCCAACGTTTTTCAACTTACATTCAAACAATCGGTTTCACTCCCTCTCTCACCGACACCTCTCTTTTTGTCTATCACACTTCCACACACACAGCTTATCTTCTTCTTTATGTTGATGATATCATTCTCACTGCTTCCACTAAGACTTTTCTTGATCATATTATTACACTGCTTAACTCTGAATTCTCTATGACTGATCTTGGTGTGCTTCATCATTTTCTTGGCATCACTGTTACACGTGACATAATACAATCTTACAATCTTGATAGCCCAAACCATCCGGTTTGGCATGCCTTTGGCATACCGAGAGTCATCCCCCAACACTATCTAATCTCCTTCCATCGTTTTCGCTCTCAAGCACCTTCTTCACTTCCCCTTCCCGGTCTTCGTTTGTGGAGGCAATTGTGTTGACCAATGTGGTGTGCTACGCGAAGCAAAGCTAGTGAAGCAGCGATGAGCACGAATAGGGCAAAAAGGGATTTAGGATGTACGTCAACGACACGTTTGCATGTTTCTCCGTCAATGCAATGCGTTTAGCCCTGCCACATCCTCTTCCGATGGGTCAACATTCCTCCTATGAAAAATTTGCTCTATTTTAGGGTGCTTTAGCGGTCCTTCATCATGACATGCTGCTCTATTTTTCTGAAAAATTGTTGAACTCTCAAAATATATGAAAGCCTTAATTCCTCAAGATTAGTTTCCCAAAGTTTCTTCTCATTTTTTCTGAACGTTTAATTTTTGGAAAGTTGCTAGTAGTATTTTTTTCTAGAAGTTTACTTTTCTGAAAGTTTCTTAAAACAAAATTCTGAATGTTTAATCTCCTAGAAGTTATCTATAAAATATTCTTAAATTTACTTGCTGAATATAACATAGCCGCCTTCAAATTTGAAAGATCTTTGGTATATACTCGCAAACTTTAAACCCTAGACTAGAGGAGTAGGAAAATCTCTCTCGGACCCAAATCCCCCAAAACCCAAAAGTTTCTCCCTCGGCCCGTCGCCATGAAGCGGAAGCAGAGAGACCCGGCGGCGGCCGCCGAAATCGACGCCGACGAGCCCTCGCAGGCCCCGCTGCCCCTCGACGACTACTCGGGCGACGTCTGCGCCGCCCTCACCGCGCGCTACGGCCGCTCCGCCTCCGCGCAGCACCGCCACCTGCTCGCCACCGCCGCCGCCATCGGCTCCATCCTCGCGGACGACGGGCGCTCCCTCACAGCCGAGTCCTACCTCCCCGCCGTCGTCTCCGCCCTCCGCGCCGCCGGTCCCTCTGACCCGGCCGCCGCGTCCGCGCTCGCCTCCCTCCTGGTCATCCTCATCCCCCACATCTCCTCCCTGCCGCCGGCCTCCGCCTCCGAGTCCGCCTCCTCGCTCGCCGACTTCCTCGCCTCCCCTGACGCCTCCAAGCTCCCCACCGGCACCGTGCGCTCGGTGGTCAAGTCGCTCGGCCACCTGGCCCTCCTTCTCGAAGCTGCAGCCGATTGGGGCGCGCCTCTGGAGGCTCTCCTCGCCGCGTCCGTGGATCAGCGGGCCAAGGTGAGTAATCTAGTAGCGGATTTTCAAAATTGCTGGTGTAGAAACCACGCTCATGTGCATGCCATTTCTCCTTTTTGACAGGTCCGAAGATGTGCACAGGAGAGCGTGGAGAAGCTCTTCGCTTACTTGGAGCGTTCCGGTTGCGGGAAGAAAGCTAGCAGTGCCGCAGTTGACTTGTTTGAGAAGCACATTTCATCGGTGAGAAGTCTTGCCAAATTGGACGCAGACGCTTCCGAGGCTAAGGAGACGGAGGCGGTTCACATGCTAGGTGCGATGGCGGTTTTAGTTCCGCATCTATCTAAGAAGGCAAGGAGTACGGTGTTCTCGGGTGCTCGTCGGCTATTGAGCGCCCGTTTCAGCCCACTCACGAGGCATGTCCTTAGGCTAATGGAGGCCTTGCTGGAGCATCTTAAGGTTGAGAATGTTGAGTCGGAGTTGGAGAATTTCATCTCCTTGCTGTTGGCCTATCTGCCTTATGATGAGAAGAAGCCCGATGATACCATCATCGCAGCATTACAGCTGCTGAGAAGTTGTTTAGCGAAATTGGCTGGTCACTCAAAATTCTGGACAAAGGCTCTTCCATCTGCATTTGAGGCAGTTTCAGGTTTGCATCTTCACGCTTTTCATGTGCCAGTACTTCATGCAATGATGCTTCTTACAAAATATCCATATGCCCAGTTCAAAACAAATCGTATGCATTTCTAGTTGACTTGCCCAGTTCATGCAATGATGCTTCTTCGAAAATAGTGAGTTCTTCTGGTTATCATTATTGTGCGTGTTGAACCAGTAGTCCTCAACCATGCTTCGTCCAATGCTATTTCATGGGTTCACTTGGGAAAAAACTTATTCTCTTTGCTCAATTATGAAAGTTAACAATTACCATATTCTTTTTTCCCGGATTGCCTTTGTGATAGCATCTGCTGAAAGTTTGGACGCTATCCTTCTTTTATGTGTATGACCAATGAGAATATGTCTATGGGGATTACTTCTGATTCATATCGATATGCATCTTTTGGTCAACCTTTTCCACACGTATGGGTTGGTGATAGATGTACTTGCGTATTATCTTCTGCTGTATCTGTGTTGTAATGCTTACTAATACAACCTAACTTACTGTTCTGCTTCTCAACTTGGCAGGATACCTAATTCTGGACAGAAAATGTTCTGAAGATATAGCAAAACTGCTAATAGAGTGCATCTATTCTCATGTCGACCAAAGTATTTTGTTGACTAATGAATCACAGCCTGATGCCGGGGATTCAAGTGATGGCGCTGCTGTCAAAGCAATCTGTTTGTCTATCAATAAAAGACTCAAAAAGTGTCCTCCTCCTCCTCTTCCTGATAATGTGTTAAAGATCGTCCTGGCTTTGTTTCTCAAACTGGGTATGTACTCTCCCAGCACCTTTTAACCTGCTAATATTTTGTGCATTATGTAGCCTTTCTGCATGCATGTGATATTCATATTGCCCTGCTTTACACATCACCCACTATGGATTCATTAACACTTTGGTATTTCATAATTCATCTGCAGGGGAGTGTTCTTACATTTTTATGAAAGACATCCTACTAACTTTGTCACGACTTGGTACGAAAATACAGAAAGAACCACACCTGAAGAAGGTAAGTTCATTTCTTGATTGCTATCACATCCAGAAAAGGACCATCTTAGCTTGTTTTGTAGATGCCACCACCACTTGTGGACATTCAACATTATATGTTTACATATTTACTATGCCAACTAGCTTTTATTTGTTGCAGACATGGTCACACATGAGATTATTACTATTTTCTTATTTAAGTGTTACATATCTACTGCATAAAGTAAGCATGAGGCTTGCAGAACATACCACCTTTCAGGCGATACCATTGATACCAATATACAAATAGTGGTTTAAATAGTTCTGAAAAAATTCGAGCTAGATATGGTAATGAAGCGTCTTGCGAAGATTGAATTAGAACGATATACATAAGAGAAACAAAAAAAGGCAGAATTTAGTGAATAGTGTCTTTTCCTTTTCCTCCTTTTGTCTTCTTTTGTTTCTCCATGTGTAAAATTTACATGATAGGATAATACTGTGTTGATGTTGTACATTTTATTCCTGATTTCTTCAGGACCATTACGGCCTAGTAAAATTTTGGCATTGGTATCATGGTATCACCTAAAATTGTATCACCGGATATGTTCTCCTTGAGCCCCACATAATCTTAGTGCAGAAAGAAAATAACAGGATATCATGGTTTAGTTTATATTCTGTATATTTGCGCCACACCTATTTGTATGTGTCAGGTAAAGAGAAACGGCATACACCTTAATTTTTGAACTTTCATTTAGCTACTTTTTTCTCTTAACTTTGTCATACTTGCAGGTTGAGGAGTGCATTGGGGCAGCAATAGTTGCCATGGGGCCAGATAAAATTCATTCACTACTCCCAATATCTTTTCATGAGGATTGGTTTACATGCTCAAATACTTGGCTCGTACCCATTTTAAACAAGTATGTTTATGGAGCCTCACTGCAACACTTTTTAGAGTACATTGTACCGCTAGCGAAATCTTTACGGGATGCTTCAAGCAGGGGTAAAGACAATCAATTCAATAGGCCATAAAGACTCATGTTTGTATGTTATACAACTTCATAATGTTTTCCTTTGTTCCTTTAGCAAAAAAACCACGAAAATGTAAAGAGTTGCAAGCTTGGAGTGATCAATTGTGGAACTTGCTTCCTGCCTTCTGCCGCTATCCGTCTGATGTATATCAGAATTTTGGTTCCTTGTCCAAACTGCTGGTAGAGATGCTGAAGTGTGATCGGTGTCTCTACAAATCCGCTTGTAAAGGCCTTCAGGTTGAGTTCTATACACTGCAATTTTCTTATATTTAATCTTTTGAACTTGTTTTCGACAATGCTTCTTCATTCGTTCTCTCAGACAATTTGTCTATTGTGTCCCAGCAACTTATCGATGGAACTAGAAGATTAACTAGCAGTGATCAAGACGTAGAAATCCCTGCAGAAATTTCAGCCTTGTTCACGTCATCGGAGGCTAATAACTTAAGCTGTGTAAGCTTACAAAGATGCTCGAAAAAAGATGCCCGTAAAAGCATGAAAGTCCTGGCATCACATTCTGCAGATCTTCTTTGCACTTTTGCAGATGATTTCCTTGACTCTTCAGAAAAGCGTGCTCACTTAAAGGTGCATCACACATTCAGTTGTTCCTTATATCAGATGATTGTCTTGTGATTGTTTCTCAATTACTTAACTTGGTTACATACGCACATTTTGAAATAGCATCTCATACTTGTGGACCAGCATTTACGATTTTGATTAACTTGTGCATGTTAGATGCATGGATGCTTGTTAAATAGATGATTGTCTTGTGATTGTTTCTCACTTAGTTAACTCGGTTACATACAGACATTTTGAAATAGCATCTCATACTTATGGACCAGCATTTACGATTTTGATTAACTTGTCCATGGATGCTTGTTAAATAAGTTATATTTGGTAGGCAGTTTTTCATTGAAATAGACGATGTTAGATGCATGGATGTCTTTGAAACCATAGGCTGGGAGGGAGCTTAAGCTTTACCTACCTGACTCGGTAACCCAGTCCATGTAATTTTACATGAATGCTTCGGCCTTAGGACCTGTTAAGTTGGTGAGGGTGTCATGACTGTTTCACCAGATGCAAGACTAAGTGCATTACGAATAAGGAGAAGCATGACCATTTGGAATCCTGTTTGCCTATCCTTAAGGATCTTTAACTAAGTGGCCACATGACTTTGTAATAACGGTTGCATGACTATGAAGTATGAAAAAATATGTAATGCAAAACTCATGCATGGAGTCTTCTTCCTGCATATGGCTTGCCTGTGTATTTTGCTGTACATAATGATTGTGCTATTTTTTCCTGTGTATGCTGTGTACATGATCCAAGCCTTGCCATTGAAGGACTAAATGCAGGCTTGTGTAAGATGGTTTTCACACATGTTAGAGCCTCAAATCTGTATGTTTATGACAATAATATGCCTCCAGCTCTCATATCGACCTATCCCAGAGTTGTGTTGCAGTACGCATTTTGACATGTTTACTGAAAATTGCTCTGTTCTTACGGATGTAAGATTTTTAGCTACTTGTAAGCCCATATCTTTGTTTGAAGACAAATCATCTATTGGCCACTGATATTTATTCTGTCATCTTTGTGGTTTTGCAGGATGCTCTGAGATCCCTTGCTCAACTTTCTGGTAGCGCAAATATCTGTAACCTTTTTCTTTCACTAGTTAAAAGATTTGGTTTGGAAGATACTCCATTGGAGCCAGAGAATCTAGAATGTCAAACAAATGAGGTAGATGGAAAAGAAGAAGAGAGTAGTGATGCTACAGCGGAGATAAATAATAAGAGGTTTGCTACTTATCTTTGCCCATATATAAGTTATTTCTTTAAATCTAGGTTAAACATTCTTGTAGAAAAACAAACAAACCAAGTAAAAAACAAAATCGTAGGTTCTCAGCAGCTTCAAAAATTCGTACCATGTAAACGATTACCTACAAGTCTTCATTTTTTTTTCTCAATCTGGTAACGTTTTGCAGCGATCTTACCATCCAGTTAATGGTCACATTGATTACTTCATGCGTTTACATTCAATTCTTGACAACACAATCCACACGGCCTTGAGTTTCACTGTGCATTTAGGGCAAATGCTCTAGGGCATGAGAGAATTAGTAAGATAAATATTAATGATCTTGTGGTTAGTTGTACCAAGAAAGCAAGAATAAATGTCTGTACTGGTATACTCATCTTCCCCCAGTTGTGTATTGGTATTTAGCTATTATTAAATTGTTTTAGTAGTATATATTAATATTACTGGCCCCTAACTCATGCATCCTAGGTGATTGAGTGGTCAACTTGATTTCAAGAAGTTAGCATGAATATGCAGTTATGCTGTTTCGAAAACTGTAGATAACAAGGTTTTGAATAATACAGTTCTCGTTGAAAAACTTAGGTGTTAAATTCATGAAACCATTATCTAAAAAATAATGTCATGGAAACAACCATGCCCCCAAACTAGGATTTTTCTTGGGAGTTTTACCAGATATGTAGGGACTACTACGCTTATTATATGACTATGCATCATCATGTATTCACATGTTGCTATGCAATACATGATGTGTCCCATCCGGAAGCTTGTTATGCACAATATGATTATAGTTTTGTTTGTGCAGGTTACTTCTGATGGAACTCATTCCCACACTAGCTGAAGCTGCCGATGAAGATGCGCTTGATTTATTTTTTGGATTCATCAAGTCTTCTTTACTGGTATCCTTGCTAATCTCTGCTTTTATTATGCCCCAAAACCCAACTATTAGTACAGATCATTGTTCATATCTCTTATCTTTTCTCCGCAGAACAACATCAAGTCGTGTGACAGCAGAGCTCTCTTCGCATTAAGCATAATTTTGAAGGTCAGCATGAGTTCCTCATATGCAACTTTCGATTTTGACATGTACCTTTTCCGATATTAATTGTCATCTCATCCCTTTACTTTCAGGAACATCATGGATATTCTTTAACCCAGTTGGATGAAATAATGATGCTTCTTCATGGAATAAAGCCAGATTCTAATAATGCAGTTTTAGAAGGCCAATTAGTATGCTACAAGTATCTGTTGGTTCATATGATTAAGGTAGGTTGATAGTTGTTATTCTCTTTCAATAACAGGTGACATACTGCAAGTATCAAAAGCTTTCCCTTTGCATGACCTCATTTTCGAATTTGCTATGCTGATGTATGTGTGTGTGCCGCTGCAGTAAGTTTTCGAACATGCTGTTCTGTCTGCACAACTGCACATTGTGCCCATAGTGTTATCTTCCTGTTGATATTCTTGCATGCATAAGAGTTGTATTGTAGGAGGTGCTAAGTAATTTCGTTTTTTTTTGTTACACACCTTAGTCAACTTTCATCGGCGTTTGGTCAAGGCCTCAGGGCAGTACCAAGAAAGGAGCCATGTCATGCAGGAATTGCTATTCACATGAACAGTACCCACGTTGACAATGTCATTAACTGTGGAGAAAATGATAGTTGGTTATTTGAACAAGATAAATTACATTAAATCTGGGGCTAATGCAACTTAAATACGTTGAAACTTGACAACATACATTCTGTACAATTCCAGACTTACAAGAAATAAGAATGTATATCTCATTTAACTTAAATGTGTTAAAAGAGGACATTCAACTAAATCGATTGGTCTGTACTTATGAAATGTATAGATCTGTTGTATTTTAAATAAAAATAAACAACTACAAGTGTCTGAGCAGTGAGCACCATAAGAGCACAACTACTTGTTAATGAGAGCTGCATCCTTTGCATATGTTGACCAACTTGATCCAGAAGGGATCTAACTACAAACTCAAGATGCACCAAAGATAAAAACCTAAGACCTTGGGTAATCTCCAATGTTTACTTGTCCATGTACGCCCTCTTGCTACCACTACTTGCCATATCCTGATGGAATACTAGCAGTGTCAAAGTAGTTAGCAGACTAGCTCATCTGTATCCTATGCCTTCCTTTATGGACACACATGTACCTCCTACCAAGAGAGCATGAAGATATCGACATGATGTTCTTTGACTGCAATACTGCATACATGTTTTCATATGTTACATTAGTCCAGTTCTATGCTTCTCTTGTCCTGCTTGTTGAATCACGTGATGTGTTTTTTACTTACCACCTACCATTCTGAAGGTTAATGAAGAGAGCACCAGCAAGAAGGCATTCTTGATTCTAAATGAGTTAATACTTGCATTGAAGGTGTGTTTCCCTAGACTCATGTTTTGATAAATCATGTATTACGGGGATAGCATCATGTCATACATATGGCATCATCATTTATACAATTATTAATTTATACCGACTTAAAGCAAGGCCGTGAAGAAAGCCACATGGCAAGGTTTTTTTTTTCCGTCTTCTGCCATCTGTCATTTTTGTTTCATTCCCTTTTGTTTTCTTATTTTGAAATGCAGTCTAAGAAGGAAAATAGAAGAATAGCATACGATGTACTCCTGGCTATCAGTACTAGCTTGAGGAGCTCCGAATCAAATAACGGAGATTCAGATCTTCAACGACTATTCACAATGGTCAGTTAACAATCTTCTCTGCTCTTGAGATGTTTTCCGTGTGTTTATTTGATGCACACAAGTAGGGTGCCACGTTGTTTGGGGAGACGATTGTTTCTTGTTTCCTCTTCCTAATCATTGCACCTCAAGTACTTATTTTGCTTTTCATGTAAGAAATCTCGCAACACGATCTCTTCATTTCTAGTTCTGAATGTAGTATTATGAATTGATGTGCCCATTAACTCCTCTCATCTGTATAAATTATTGATGCTTATTGTATGAAATCTGTGCAAAGAACAAGTCTCATGGAAAATGTAGAACTAAGGTTTATAGTTTTGCAGCAACCAGGCCTGGAAGCAGCCATATAGTCTATATTTTAGAAGAGCAACCTTCAAGCTCTGAGAGCACTACAATGGTGTTTGAGCACCACAGTGATGTTGTCTAAATGTCTAACCTGCATATCTCAGAGTAGAGATGTATCATACCTATGCATTTTCTTGAATTTAGTATCTACTTCATCATGTAAGCTATATAATTCCACGTGGCAAGTGTTCTTGAATTTAGTAGCTACTTTATCATCTAAGCTATATAATTCCACATGGCAGGTAATGGGATATCTTTCTAGTCCGTCTCCTCACATAGTGAGTGGAGCAATTGCTGCGCTATCATTGCTTATATACAATGATGCTAATTTTTGCATGGAAGTTCCAAATTTGATACCATCAGTTCTAGTTCTGCTGCAAAATAAAGCTATTGAAATAATTAAGGTGAGTTCTGTGTCTTTTGTATACCTTATTAATTGTTTCCTGTTATAAATGTCTGATTCGTTTATTTATCATATACAATACAAGGCATCTTTGGGCTTTGTCAAGGTGTTGGTAACATCTTTGCATCCAGAAAAACTATTGAGTTTGCAAGCAGATATCATGACTGGCATATTACCATGGTCATCTTTTACAAAGCACCATTTCAAAGGGAAGGTTAGTCGCTGCAATTGTTCCATGGTTTAGTTTCCATCTCTTCCATGTTCTGTACGGTGCACTTAATAAGATCTGTTCTGATGTTGCAGGTTGTACTAATACTGGAAATATTGATTAGGAAATGTGGATTTGATGCCGTTAACCTAGTAACACCGGAAAAATACAAGGAGTTCGTTAGAGAGGTTGAAGAGGTGAGACTCCCCTTCACTATTATTTTCTGACTTGGCTGTGGAAGACAGATCTACATTTGCACCCATTGGATTTTTTTTTTTGTATATTTAAGCCTTTGATGATTTTGGCCAAGCTGCATATAGTGTGTGATTGATCCATATGCACCAATTATGTGTTAGTTTATCAAATGTAAATTACCTAGCAGGGGTTAGTTCCTTCATAGTCCTCATAAGTTCATAATATAACTCCACTGTGGTGAGGTCGAATGGAGTTTTGATTTCTAGCAATTCACTGCAAAGATGCTGCATATTTTTTGTTTTGTTTCTGAGCTCTTGTTAGAAGAACTATTCTTTCTCCTCAAATAAAAAAAGAGCACCTCTTTAACTACAAACTTTCAAAAGGAAAAACAGAAAATTATGAGGCCACGAAGGTCCCTCAAACCATTCCCTTCTCACATACTCAACTAAGCTTGCTCGCATGGAAAGAAAAAAACATAGCTGAAAGTTTATTTATCGCATTTATTTTGCAGGGCCGCAAGGGGAATCATAATCCAGCAGATGGTGCAGAGCCTGAGGCAAATGATCCTGAGCACCCTACTCCGAAGAGGTGAAGCCAATGTCAGCTCCTTTTTTTTTCCTTATCCTTTACTACAACTGATTACTTATATCATTTGGTATATACAGAAGAAAATGGGGTGACTCTAATGCTGAGCCTGGGCAAGAGGAAACACCGAAAAAGGAATTCTTCGTCAAAGGGGATAGGAAACCTCACTTTGGGGGTGCCAGAAACCATAACGACAAAGCATCAGGCGGCAAAGGTGATAGAACTCATTTCAGGCCCAAATCCAATGCACGGTCAGGAAATAGTCAAAATTACAGAGGCGGTAAATCGCAAGGCCGCGACACAAGGCCCAGAAATGGTGCGTTCAAGAGTACACAGAACCGCGGGACGAGACAGTCGGCCCACTCTCCTAGATTCAAGAAGGCTAGGACTGCAGCTACATGAGTTGGAAGTCGCGTTCTTTGCACTGTCCAGCTATCGTCACAAAGACTCATGGATTTCGGCGTTCTGGCCTGAAGAGCATGGTTCCAGTTTAGGAGGACTTTAGCTATGTATTCTGCCCATTTTGGTCAAGCTCCACGGGCTGAGTTTTTCAGTGTTCTGCCAGACCGTAGAACCAGACTGGTGGTTAACAGTGCCAGTCACTTATGGAGCAGCGTGTCGCTTACAAATCTATCCTTTTTTTGTGCAGTAAATTTTTGGCTTGTCAGTGGATAGATTCATGTAACAGTTCTTTCTATTCACACAAACATATCAGTGCAACCAACCAACAATTTATATAATGAGTTTCTAAAAAATTATGTAATGGCATGTTATGAGCTTTAGAATTTTGAAATTTGATTGTCATTTTCACCCAAAATTCCTTTTCCACACTTTTGGGAAAGAACTGCTCAAGCCCTTTGCATCTGAAATTCAGAATATTTTCGAACTGGTTGGGAAGAAAAATATGTACGGTTTGATGTCAGTCACGGATAACTTTATCCACTCGAACATGAAGGGCTCATGTGGCCCTTCCGGCCCATATACCTGGCGGCCCTCTCTTGTCTTGTCTCTCCCAGCCGCGGTGTCAGATTCCGACCCAGCCCGCCGGCAGCCGCCGCATCTCCACCTCGTATCTTCTCTGTCGATTCCGGCGGCCGGCCATGGCGGTGGCGGGGCCGGGGCAGCTGAACCTGGACGAGTTCCCCTCGTGGGGCTCCCGCGGCGTCGACTGCTTCGAGAAGCTCGAGCAGATCGGCGAGGGCACCTACGGGTTGGTACCCTACCTACTCCTTAATTTCCTCCCTCTCAATTACTCGGTTTTGAATCTAATTCTATGTCTCCGTCGCCGCCAGGCAAGTTTACATGGCGAGGGAGATGGAGACGAACGAGATCGTCGCCCTCAAGAAGATCCGCATGGACAACGAGCGCGAGGGCGTAAGTTCCTTCTTCTTCTTCCCCAACGGCCGATGCGATTGTGTTGTGTTGCGTCGCGTGCTTGGTCTGATGTTTGCGTTTCGTTGCGGCGCAGTTCCCGATCACGGCGATACGGGAGATCAAGATCCTCAAGAAGCTCCACCACCAGAACGTTATCCAGCTCAAGGAGATCGTCACCTCCCCAGGTGCTCCAAACTCACCATCAACACCACCCTTGAAACTGTAATTGAATTTAGATGTGAGGGTTGATCTTCGGGCTGACGGAATTCGTATGGTGGGGAATCTGCAGGCCCGGAGCGAGACGAGCAAGGGAAGCCAAGTACGGCTCGATTACTACTCTCGCACTTCTAGCTAGTGGCCCTCGGTTTTGCTTGGGGGGATGGGGTTGTTTGTAGGTTCTCTGAGGTCTGACGCGTTGTCGTGTTGTTGAACGTAGTCGACGGTAACAAGTACAAGGGGAGCATCTACATGGTCTTCGAGTACATGGACCACGACCTCACCGGGCTCGCCGACAGGCCGGGGATGCGCTTCACCGTGCCGCAGATCAAGGTGCGGCTTGCCTGCACGCGCGCGCTGTTTCCCTTTTCATGTTAGGATGTTTATCGTGGTGTATGTATTGATCCTCCGATTTATCGTGGTCCAGTGCTACATGAAGCAGCTGCTTACGGGCCTGCACTATTGCCATGTCAACCAGGTGCTGCATCGAGATATCAAAGGTATTGTACTTCGACACCTCCACTCGAATTCTTTCTAAAGTTGTGATGTGGCTATTTGGCTGCTGCTGAGCTAATATGTTGTATTTGATGCTTCCCTTCCAGGTTCTAACCTTTTGATTGACAACGAGGGTAACCTGAAGCTTGCTGATTTTGGGCTGGCGAGATCGTTCTCGAGTGATCACAATGGAAACCTGACTAACCGTGTGATCACCTTGTGGTATAGGTACGTACAACCTCTTCCGCCCACCCGCAGGATTGTTGTCACAATTGTATCCGTTATGTATGCTTCATTTTGTTGCCTTCTATTTTTTTCCGGGTATTATCTTATTGTTGTTGGATTTTGCATGCAGACCCCCGGAGTTGCTACTCGGAAGCACGAGGTATGGTCCAGCTGTTGACATGTGGTCTGTGGGTTGTATTTTTGCTGAGCTCCTCAATGGAAAGCCAATACTGCCAGGAAAGAATGAGGTATATATATATATATACATATGAGGCTTTCAAACATGAAGTGTACAACCTAAGCATTTGTTGCGCTCTCTTGTCGTTTTTACCTTTTATAATGAACCTTCAGCTCCATCATATTTGGGTACGAATGAACTACTAGGCATCAATAAGTTTTGGTTTTATTTGCGCCATGATCTCCATTGCATTGATTACATGAGTTATGCGTTAGAATACATTTTAACTTCCCTCTATTTCTAATGCATTTTAACTTCCCTCTTTTTCTTGGTGCTTGAATAAGTTCCATATAGTTATGCAACCGTTTCCCATTCTAGTCATATACTTCCAATTTTGATTTTATGGTTGCGTCTAGTTAAATAGCATGAGAGACATGTCAGAAGATTACAATAAGTTTGATGAAATTCTGCCCTTCACACTGAACATTGACCCAAGCACCCCGTTAAATAATGTAGATGCTCTGTGGTCCGTCGATGGGCATTCCAAGTGTTCAAGCCGCTTAATGTGGCTCGTGATGCTTCGTCGATGGGCATCTCACTGCATCTTCTCAGGGTCGATGCGCCTCCGCATGAGTATTCTTGAGGGAGAAGGGGAATATTGTGGACGGGAAGGACTTCCTTTTTTGTCTTATTGACTGCATGTTGCTTTGATTGATGCGGTTGGTCCGTGTAGTCGCCATTATGGAAGGATTATCGCCGTTGCTATACTCGTCATGCCCTTGGGGCTAGAGGAGGAGCAGGCTGTCTAGGAGGACAAAGAAGAGGACCATGACGTTTGTGATTTAGACCCTTTTATAGTGCATGTTTATGTTAAGTTACAGTTATAATCCTTTGTCGTTTTAACATTTTATGACATTACTGCAGCCGGAGCAGCTAACTAAAATCTTTGAGCTTTGTGGCACGCCTGATGAGTCAAACTGGCCTGGCGTCACTAAAATGCCATGGTACAACAATTTCAAGCCTCCTCGACAGTTGAAAAGAAAAGTTAAAGAAGCCTTTAAACAGTGAGTCATATGCTTGGCATTGTTTTGTCGTGTAGCTGTAGGAGTCATGTCTCTGGTGCTGACACTTTTGCATTTGCAGTTTTGACCGGCATGCTCTGGACCTTTTAGAGAAGATGTTAACTCTAGATCCATCACAGGTACTCTATGCCAAATTTGAGCAGTTTCGATTTTTCTGATAATAGCTGTTTTATTCAAATGATCAATTGTTTCTCTTTCTCGAGGCCCATGCGTTGTAAAGATTTAGCATTATTTGATTTTCGTTCCTTCATTTTATTTTCCAGAGGATGGCAGCTAAAGAAGCACTCGATGCAGAGTATTTCTGGACTGATCCATTACCGTGTGATCCAAAAAGGTAATTCTGATGGCTGTTTTCGTTATAGAGCCAAGTAAATTCCTTTCTAGTACCTTTCTTCTGGATCTAAGTTAAATCATGACCATTAAATGTTCAATTATACAGTTTGCCATCATATGAAGCATCACACGAGTTCCAGACGAAGAAAAAACGTCAGCAACAGAGGCAAGCAGAGGAAGCTGCAAAGCGGCAAAAACTGCAGCATCCTCCTCCACACACCCGCTTGCCTCCGATCCAGCATCCAGGCCAATCACACCAGATCAGGCCCAGCCAGCACAATGCACCGCCCGTGGCAGCTGGCCCGAGCCATCACTATGCAAAACCCCGAGGACCAGGGGGGCCTAACAGGTACCCGCAGGGTGGCTCAGGCTATAATAATCAGAACCGTGGAAGCCAGGGCAGTGGCTATGGGAGCGGCCCTTATGCTCAGCAAGGACGAGGAGGACCTCCTCCGTTCCCTGCAGCAGGTGGCCGTGGTGCGGCTGGCAGCGGCTATGGAGTTGGTGGTGGGCCAAATTTTCCGCAAGGCGGTCCGCCATATGGCGCGTCTGGTCCGGGCCGAGGTCAGAACTATCCTCAGGGTGGTTCTCGCAATCAGGGTTATGGGAGCTGGCAATAGTGTATGCCAGTGGCATGGGGTGGTGAAACGCTCGTCTGAGTTTGGAATATTTATTTGTAGAATCTTTGCTATTCATGTGCTACTCTCTGGGATTTGCTGCACTAGTAGCTCCTGGAGTATATTGTTTATGACTTCAGCTGTAATATTTTTATAAATGTATGAAATATATCAGCACTAATGAAATATTCTTGTAGCATGGAGGTCTTTGAAAAGTCATTAGAATGTTTGCAGTCAGTCCCTCTTTTGTGTTAGTATTCTTTGCACCAGGTTATCCGTAATTTGAACTGGCACAACCTGTAGTTTAAGCATAAAATATGTACTTTAGGCATAGGAATCATATACTGGATAGCATGAATGCTTGTTTCTGTTCAGCATCTGCATGGACTCTGCAATCAGGATGAACTGAAGAAACCTCAAGCGAGACGATTGCTTGCAGCTTGTAGCATGCTAGCAAAATCTTGTTACATGAAAAAAATACTAATGACATGGCAGAAAAACTTTTGAGGATGTAGAGGTAATGATTTTTCTCCAAATAAAAATTTATGGGAAAATGGCTACAACAAATGCCTCTGCAATTCTGCATCAAAAGGTTGGAGATCTTCCAAACCCGAGACAGATAAAGCCAGAGAATTCAGGTCAGGAAATTCTGCATACCATGCGGCCACCTTGCCCAGTTGCCATCTAGCTTGGTCAGGATGAATGAATCCTGTGATTCCAACAACCTTGCATGGATCCAAGAAAGTCTAGCATTATCAGTTTATATCACTATGCTGTAGCATATTTAAGCCAGTTGTGACATCCAGAACCAGCAAGACCTCCTGCAGAGAATGGAACACATGATACAAGGTATGGCACATGATCAAAGAACAAATGATAAATGTACTACGCAAAAATGTTGACGTAATAATACACCACAAACTAGGAGCACCAGTTGTGGCCATCCAGAACTAGCAATAGTCGAGTTTTTTCACTCACAAAGATGTTCATTTCTAGAGAACACAGAGACGTCTGCACTGCCCAGGACAAGTTTGATCACGTTTGGGCCGAGGTTGCGGTACTCTTAGTAAGCCCATGATCATGTAGTAGGCCTGTCGCCAAACCAACATACAAGGCCGTGCTAGAACCCGAACGAACGAACGACGGGAATTGGCACCTTTTAGTCCCACACCGGGGAGCTTAGCGCGCTCATCCCATGTTAAAAGGTAGCCGGGCTGAATACGTGACGTGTGCCGATGACTTAAAACGAGTGCACACCATCCATCAACACGACCTGAGTCGAGCATGTGCGAGACGCACAATGTAGCAACTCCAACCGGAAACCAGCAGAATGCCGATTCGCTTTGATTAGAATCGTTGGGAGCGTATGACATGTACGCCTGGTAAGAACACATTTTTTGATTTTTGAACGTGTCCAGCTTAATTACCATGAACACTTGAGCCTCTGTTTTGGGGGAAATGACTTCACGTCAGGACGGGAAACTGTAACACTAGAAACTGTGGATACAACGCAGCATAAAAGCTGAGATGACTTGATGCTGCACGCTGGTTTATTGGATTCGGAGTTTCAGACAGTTCGGAAAATAATATTTTTAAGCACAGTTGCTGTTTGGACTTTTGCATTTTAGTCTAGCAAGCGAGACCAGCTAAAGCAAATTTTTGGAACATGGGTACTCTTAAATTCGATTAGACTTACTTCAATACTAAGTTACATAGCTATCCAGTTGTAAAAAGAAAAGTTACCAGCTATCCAACCACCAAGTTACAGAAATTTTGGAAGGGGTTAGTTTCCTTTAAACTGTTTATTTCGAACTTATGTTTTTTTCCCTAAGCTACGTACTTTTATATTTGGATATGAAAATTGGCACGCACATACATACGTGCGTCCTCTACCCACAATTTCTTTTAAAGCGATAGAAATACAGATTTTGGGGCAAGCAAATTATAAGGTTCACGAGTACCCATGTCTCCCTGCAGTATTTTCGGAGGCCAGCTATCCTAGTCCCGGAAACATAGGCCCGGACTTATCTTTATTATTAAACAACAATCGGTGGTGTCATATGTCAACGCTGGAGCGATCTCGCGAAAAATCCTGGCGAATCCCTCCGTGTGGTCGTGGGAAGAACATGTGAAAAATACATGTCGAGTTGGTCGTTGGTCCCTGTTGTTAGGTTGTATAGTAGTCAGTTCACTTTTCTTTTGTCTTGCAAGTCAGGGTTAGTCGGCGCCCCTGTATATATAATTCGTAATCCCGCAATCAATTAATGAATTATGTGTTTATTTGAATTCTACATGGTATCAGATATTAGATCCTTGGTCATGGCTGTGCCACCACGCAGCCGTCCCTCCCTCCTCCCGACTACTTCACCATAAAGGATGCTGCTGTCACCGTCGCCACAAACTCCTCCTCCTTTCTAATTCCAGCCAATCAACCTGTCCACCAATGGCGGCTTCTCTCTCCTACACCGATACAATCTCCAATGTTATCCCTTTTATTCCCATCACTCTAAATCTCCCTTCCACAACTACTATCACTGGCGCCACCTCTCCGAAGTACATCTTGGTTGCTGCAATCTTCTCGATCACGTCGCCTCCGACTCCGTTTCTTGCCCCACTGATCTGTGTTGGGCAAAGGACAACCTCACCATCATCGACTGGATGTATACACGCGTCTCCACCGAGATCTTCAACCTCGCCTCCATGATAGTGCCACCGTGATGCATGTAAAATGCATGCATGAACTTTTTAGTTGTTGACACATATTCCCACATATTTGCAACATATATGATGTTATATCCATGTTTTATATTTTCTGGATGGTTATCAGGTCTACATATCTTCATCTGATGGACATGAAATCTATGGTATGAACTAGGTGAAACGGAACTATGATAAGTTTATTGTTGCTTTTCTCTGAATTTTGGTGGCTCTATATATTGTCTCTAAACTAACCTGATAGACTCGTCTATGTGAAGCTACTGTAGAACATGACAACATATATTTTGCACATTGCTGGACCTTACTCTTTTTTGGTAGTAATCTGATATACGTGTCTCAGTCTGGAAACAAAAGACCGTCACTTGACGATCAAGAGAGATCTTTAGAGGGAATACAAATGAGATGGAGATAGAAATTGAATGACCAGGAGAGGAGATTCTACAGTACACCTATTTAAAATAGAAGATAGAATATTATTGGTTCTTTCTCTCCATGTATATTTTCTGGCCTCTTTTCAATGAATGGTGTTTGTATGTTTGGTTTTCTGTTTGAAGGATTTTCGGTTCTCTATTTTGATGCAACCTCCATTGTTCACAGCCGGGAAAACACTAAACTTATTGCCGATGACGCCGCCGCCGCTCCTGCAGTCGTCGCGCCACCGCAAGCAGACAAGGGACGAATGGGACGTTGTAACAGGGAGGTCCAGCCGGTGCCTCCTCGAGTTGATGCACGCCTACTTTGGGCTGCTCACGGAGGAGCAGGACAGGCGGTACCTCATCTGGGCATGCGCCGACCTCCTGATGGCCGCCCTGCTCATCGAGCACGACGTCTACGCCGCCCATCTCTTGAAACCAACAAGCCTTTTGTTTTTAGCTCCGAGTAAAACCTACCTAATGGAGAAGCCGTTGGCAAAGTCATAGAGGCCGTTAGGTCAAAGCTGTAACACGTTCCTAGTTTTGAAGCAAGGCGAGACTCTTGCATCTACATAGATTTGCTCTGGTTCCTTTAAAAATATGATAATTGTAGTGAATTAGATTGCCTAGTTAGCCAGAATGAATACCTCCATAAAAAAGCTTGCTTGAAAGCATTCTTTAAGCAAATGTGCAATGAAAGAATAGGTTATCCCTGGTTTCTGTTGTTAAGTCCCCACACATAATGCAACTGTACTCCGGCAAATAGAAGTTTTTTCCTGCAACATAGCCCTTGTATTTTGTGCAACAAATACCAACATAAAAGTTTATGCTTTTCAGAGAACAAGAATCCCACAACCATTTAAGAAGGAGCTAGATGTGCTGGTCCGTGGAATGCTATACGCCTTTGAAACCAGATAAGAATTGTCCCATTCATACAAAACTCCATCCTCGGTACACAAGATAGAGTAGAGTATTGAGGATTAGAAAAATATACTACTAAGATTTAGAAAAAAAAAGTGAGGATAAACGGGAATTAAATTCGCTCAGTACTTTAATACTAAACATGCTTTTAGAAATAAATAAGAATTTACAGTTTAGTGGGATCATCTTCACTAATCCCTACAAAAGTTTTAGTGCCAAACAAGGCCGTAGACACTAGACAGGACGGATTGATGAAACGCCGGCAAGAACAGGCATGGCTTTCCATCTACAGGCTACCATTAGAAACGTGGAAAACGAAAAGGATCCGGCTACCAATATCGAGGAGTTGAGACCTAAGACTACCGGCTTCATGTCGGTTTGAAAAGAAAATATTTTCTTCTCAAGAACTCATGAATAAATAAATAACCTCCCAGGCCCGGCCCAGCAAGAACGAAGCCATATATCGTCTCATCATCGATCCTTGTACTTCTCCAGTAAGAAAAAAATCTCATTGCCGACCGATGACGATGCCGCCGCCGCTCCTGCAGCCCTACGACCCCACGAGGGGACTGATCTCGTGTTTCACCGACGACGGCCTCGCCAATGACAACATCTCAGTCGCTACGGCCGAGACTCTCCGAGGCCTCCTTGTCGACATCTACGAGGAGGCGTTCCGGCGGCTGCCCGTCGAGGACATGCCGGAGGGCGTCGACACGGCCAAGCTAGTCGATCGTGGCGGCCTCTGCCTCGGCCTCCTCGACCCCGTCACCAACATCGTCCTCAATACCATCTCCCTTCTCCCGGAAGGCTTCGAGACGACGAACCCTAGCACCCAGGCGAATTCCGGTCGCAGCCGCCCCAGCAGGTGGTCGTCGCACCGCCGCGAGAGCACAAGGGATGAATGGGACGCTGTAGCGGGGAGGTCCAGCCGGTGCCTCCTCGAGTTCATGCGCTTATACTTCGGGATGCTCAGTGAGGAGCAGGCCTGCCGGTATCTCGTCTGGGCGCGCGCCGACCTCGCCATGGCCGTCCTGCTCGTCGAGCACGAGCTCTACGCCGCCAGACCCGCGCCACCCGACCCTCGCTCTGGGAGGACACGGAACTCCCTCCGCCTTGCTGCCACGCGCGTTAACCACCCTTGCCCGGACCAGCTCGTCTCGCTCGCCACGGCATGGCTACCCCTGGAGCGCCTCGGGATACTCGCCCCCATTCTGCGACAGGAAGGCCGCGGGAATAAGTTCACCGTCCACGACGTCAAGACCGTCCTCCAAGTGCTCCGCCACCACATCTCCGCCATGACGACCTTGCCGCCATCGCCAACGCTTGAAGAAGGCACTACGAGCTGCGCCGACCTTGGCGATGGACGGATCGCATACATCACCGTTGTCCAGAGAGCCGGCGACCACATCGCGTCCCTGCGGCGTCCTCAAGACATGGACTCCACGCTATCCTCCTACTCCACGGACGCTGCACCGCCGGGCACGATGACAAACCTTCCGCGGGACTCCCCCTGTTTGTTCGTCCGGTCTCTCGAGGCCGCCGACGCCGACGTGTGTCCATATGTCCGGTCATTGGAGATGTCGCTCTACGGTGCCATCCATGGCTTCTACCTCAGGGCGCTCGCCATGCTGCCAAGCCACGCCGCGCGCCAACACGTCCGCGGCGTCCTCCTCGCCGGTCACTGCTACGGGCCCATGGATCCCGTGTCCAACATCGTTCTCAGTGCCGTCTGGTACGACACCAACTTCCCGCTCCCGGAAGCCGACCGCCGAACCCAGCCGCACGACATCCTCGACACGGTCGCCATCCTCCGAGCAATGTCCCGCTCCCTGCACGGCCTCGTCGCCCTCCTCCACGCCACCTCTGGCCAGCGGCTGCCACTACACGAGATCCTCAAGTACCTGTGCTACGCGCAGTGCGACCTCTCCGTCATGCTCCAGCCCCATTTACTCCAGGATGGGAGCTGTCCCAACCCTTTTGTAGCTGCTGCGACCGCTGCCGAGCACCCGCAAGCGTCTTCCGTGGCAGCATTTTTCGCATCCTTGTCACCGACGAAGCTGGACAAGCTCCGATCCCTGATGACGAGTGCCACCGCCAACAACACCGCGCTCTCTCGTGAGTCCTTGACGCAGATACATACCATCCTCAAAGAAGAAACCCCGGCGATGATGATCCAACGGCCACTTTCTCATAGAAGAAAGCTGTCCAATACGGCGTTGAGAATTCTCGCGACTAAGAGGGAGGCCTATCATCACCAGCAAAGCTTCCTCCGCCCCACCATCGAACAGCTGCTGCGGGAATACGCCCGTAGCCATCCTTTTGAACCGAAATATGAGCTGGATTTTATATGTGGCGTGGCCTTAGCTGAACAACGCTATCATGTCAATTTCATGGCGACCAGCAACTCCACATTCAGGAATAGTCTCTTCTTTGCCGAATTCCGGGGGACATATATCACGATCGCGAAGACACCCTTCTGTTGCCCTCTGCCACAACCGTACGATATGGGTAAGCTAAGCTACTTAAAGCGTGTTGTATAACTTTTCTATCTTAAAATGTAGATTGTGTTCATGCTAATTTGGTTCAACAGGCTGTTGCTATTATGGCCGGGAGTCGGCACGTAAGATCGCGTATCCGGATCATTCCATCGACTACCTCTCGAGCGGCATTACTCATGGCGGACTCGATGACACGGAAAACACGCTAGACACCGACTTTTTGTACTTCGACTCGGAAAGGGATGTGGAGCTCGCCAAGGTATTGCATAGAATGGCAAAGCAAGACGAGACCAGGCAAAGGTCGTCTACTGAAATAATTAATCAATGGACCAGCACTCCCAGCAGGTGCTAATTATGCCAACCGCTTCAGTGAGTGCCTCTCAGGTGGGTTACTTGTATGCCTACCTCTGTTTGAAACGAACCTCAACTAACAGCCGTCAGGTTCCGCTGTAATAGTTACATCATTGTTACTGCACGAAACAAACAACACTAGCCGATTCATTCAGTCCATCTATTTCATATTATAAGACGTTTTCGAAAATAGGGAATGGACTGATACCTCTTATACCATTAGGTGGAAGCATGCTGGATGATCATGCTCCGGAAGAACAACACTCTCGCTGTTTTTTTTTTTTTTTTTTTTTTGAACATGGAAATATATTAACATTAGAGCTCAGGGTACAACAAATGTCGGCGACAAAGCGTCGAGCAGGGATCAAACATGCCTAGATGCACAACAAGAAATAAAGATGACCTAAACACTTGTAGTTGATACCAAAGATTGCCTATGAAGCCAAACAGCGATCGGTCATCCGCCGACAACACGGACTCGATATTGCTGCATCTGCAACCTTCAAGGACCTCCAACGTACTCCATACCAGTTGATGCCCCGCGGGTGGCTCTCCCGACGGTCTATCTGGCGTATGCACTCGAGGTTGAGGAGGATTGAGCTGAAGATATTTATGAACCATCACCGAGCTCAATCTCAAAGGGTCCCCGCCGTTGAATCTGGGGATCAACGACAAAGATGTTGTCGTCCATCTTTGGTGACACAGCCCGAACGGTGCAAGGACAGCATCTTCTACAAGGTGATCATCCAGCAAGAAAAACTGCATACATTTTGAACTTGCCAACACATGATCCTGCTTGTAATATTGTGAGGTGCCGCCACTGATGATTGCCATATAAGCATATGTGTAATTCCAGGATCTCTGCTGCCCATGTATATCATTTGTTATGTGTGAGCATAGCTGATCTTCCAAAAGTGTGGCTATTATATTGTCTTGGCTCCATAAGCTGACACTAAGAAAATTGTTCCAATTCAGGCATTGCAACTCGTGGGCAGCAACAACCATATGCCAGAAGTATAAATCCAGAATGTCATGTATGTGAACATGATTTTCCAGTAAAACTGCAGCAGTTGTATTAACTAGTTTCCACAAGTTCACACTAAGCATGCTATTCCAATTCTGATAATTCTGGCAATGAGCAGCAAAAGCAACAGGCCAGTAGAATAACTCATCGGTCTCCAAGAGCAGAACATGAAGGAGTTTGAACTTAGCATACCAACATTTGGAGACCAGTGATTCCAACCTGACTAACAACGTCTGGGCAAAATCAGCACCTCCACGCTGACCTGCTTCTAGATTTGCCGCAACGAACTGAGCAGAAAAACAAGGAGCTGGGAAAAGCCCTTTCCTCGTGTGCAGGATCCACATCTGCAACAACCTGCTCATCCCCTTGCCAACTTCAGAAGCCAAGACGAGCATAGATGGCCCGCAGCTACCGCCCATGGCATAGCTGAGAAAGCAGATGTTTGCCCCAATTTGCATCTGCTGCATCTTCGAAGTGAACCTCTTCAAGCAACAAAATACCAATTGATTTAGCTCCTTATCCCCCAAATCAAACCCGAGCAGGAGGGAATCCTTAGTCAGAGCTATGGGATTATTGAAGAAAAAGAAAGGGGATAGGGTCGTGGGAGCGACCACAGCCGAAGTTGTGCGCCGCCATGGATCCGGCCAAGAGGTGCCGGCATAAGACTCTCCACCCACCCTACTCCACCCAACAGCCTCACTGCCGTAGACATGAGATTGATGGAGAGGAGAAAGAAGGATAGTGGTGAATCCGGATCCGACCGCCTGTTTATTTGCCGGGGAAGAGCTAAAGAAGAGAAAACCTACAACTATGAGGAGCCAAACGCCCCTCCCACTCGTCGCCGGCCACCATGGCCGCCGGCAACAGGTGGGAGAGAGGCCGGCGATGGGATCTAGAGGGGAGACCAAGGAGAGAGACGACACAGAGTCAGACGCCACAGGGGCAAAACGATCTTATGAGTACATACTCTCGCTGTTTAACATTGCAGCGACTTCTGATCCTCTTCACTCTCCTCTACTCAAATCAGTGCGATGTTAATGTACCTTCTAGCCTTGGTTGCATGGATATCCTTGGGATTGATATTTCTAGAAGCTCAATCCATATTCCTCCTTCCCAGAGCTGCCATGACTAACTGTAGAAATGATGCATCTTCAGGACAAAGTTACTTAAGTCTACAAAATAATATACTTGTATGTAGGGCTGGACTACGGAGCTGCTCGGCTCGTTAAGGCTCAGCTCATTAAGACTCATGATCGTTAAGGCTCAGATCGTTAAGCTCGTTGATTTTAACGCGGTAAAAGTAAAGTTTGGCTCTGCTCATTATGCGCTAACGAGCGCTCACAAGCCCTCATTAAGAATAATTAAGGAGCAAATGCGGGAAAAGTGCTAAGCTAGTAGTAGGTTGATTAAATATGGCGACTTCATCAGGAGTTTGGGAGGCCAGCAAGGGGCACATGGGGATGCAGTCATGAGATACCTAGAGTGTGGTGATCCTGCATACCACTGCATGTTGTAGTATGCCAGTCGTTGATATAACATTCACGAAGTACCAATCCGCAAATATTACATCCCTCAGAGTAGTACAACAGAACATAGCTGGTCCATAACTCATTCATTTATTATTACAAACCATACATACATATCATCTTGGAGTTCCTCTTGGGTCCTAAGAGGAATACTCCTGGGTTCGAGGTGAACCCAGCTTAGCTTACAATATATAGGTCTTAACAGGTTATACATTTATCCCCATAGAGCAGCTAATTGCTAAAGGTTCCACACTGCTCGGTTTCTACTACTAGTAGTGTACTCTAGATTTGTTCTCCTTTGGAACCGTTCTCGTCTAGACTATGATGTAGTCTACACCTTCAATCCTCCTGAGAGGTCCGCTCCTCATAGCAGATTTCTTTCTCCTTCCCGGTTGCTCTCCTCCTCAAGATGATTCAGCAATCTAAGCATGGGATTTAAGAGTGGTATGAGTACGAGCGTACTCAACAAGTTCATTATAGAAAAGAGGTGTTTAATGCACTAGCTATGATATCAGACCAGAAAGTCTAATACCAATGCAGGTTTTGATAATCATTTCTTCAAGAGGTTGATTTTATTTAGAAGAACTATGTCCGTCAGCCTTCACCGGTTTACTAGAACTTCATGGAGTTCCTTTCCTATGCGTTCGTAGCCCAAACCCGAACAGGGAGTGATAGGTCACGATTCATTACACTCTGCAGAGGTGTGTTGCTTTACCCATAAGAGATCTTAACCTTGGTGCCAACCAGGCAACTTTCCCGTCCACACTTCCTTTGGTGTGAGGCCCGGTATAAGGTCTTAGTCAACCATATTCCTCCGCTACCTCGCACACCCACCCTTTGTTGCAATCCCCGACCCTGGGTCCTCGTCAGTGTACTTATACCAATTAAGGATGTCCCGACCACGACAACAGCCTGGGCTATCTACCATAAACTCCTTCGCGGCAGATGCAACCGTCACCAACACCGTGGGGAATTAGAGGGGATCCCCACCCTCAAGTTGCTCCGCAAGATACAACCGCTATGGTAAGCGCATCCGTTGATGTACGAGAGGTGGAAATACAATTGACTACTCCGTCCCACTCCAGATCTTATGGTTAACACGAGTTTTACGACACAAGAATCACTGGACGACATTTGTTGTTTAATTCTAGATGGATATAAACCCATTGCAATGGAACCTCCACCATGTCAACACATTCCATGGTTCCATTGCCAACCACATAGTCATATTCATAGTTATGAAAGTAATACTTTTGCTTTTCATGCAAGAGTGATAAGTATAGTACTTTGCAAGTAATTTGGTAAAAATACTCAAATGACATGAGCAAGTGATGAACTTGCCTGAAGACTGCAAAGTGTTGTAGTTTGATGGTATGGACTGACCCTTGTCCTATGTTGCTGAAAAATAGCATCATTGTCCGATAAGGGCAATGGTTAAAGAAGCGTTTATGCATGATTCAGCTTTTAGGGTTTTGTTTCCCCCGTTTCCCGATGCCTTATTATTTCATGTAAGAGGTAATTACTAAGAATAATTTGGGGATACTCTATTTAGGGTAAAATACTACCTTGAAATGTTGTCAAGGTGTTTTTAAAGTCCCAAAGAATTTATGGACTTATTTTATCATTAAAAATATGGTGGGTTATTTTTAATGATTATAATATTCATCAAATTATGACTTAATCTCTTTGTCTCCAAAAATTCCTTTTCATATTTTATTATGGTAGAGAATTTTGTGCTGAGTCGTTTTCATATTTTTATTTATTTTTTTAGAGCTATATTCGTTTTATAAAAATTCTGTAAAGATTTAATTTAATGGGCATTTTTGAAAAGACAGAAATGCCCCTGGGCCCACCTGCCAGTGGAGCCCAGTGGGTTGGGTTAGACCCGCTCGGTCCAACCAACCCGTGCGGTCGCTCGCTCACTCCCTCCCCGCACCGCTCGACGAACCCTAATCCCCTCGCGCTCTGGCGATCTTCGTCGCCCGCCGTCGCCGGCCGATTCCGGCGAACTCTGGCGGTGTTGGCCTCCGTCATGGTGCGCAATCGACGCAGCCCGTGACGGCGCGTCGATTTGACGCGTGCGTCCAGGGTTGCTCGACCTCGACCCTCTCTGGTGCTAGGGTTGCGGTCCTCACCGGCGATGCGTGTTGGCGGCCGCTTGATGATACGTCTCCAACGTATCGATAATTTCTTATGTTCCATGCTAGTTTTATGACAATACCTACATGTTTTGTTCACACTTTATATCATTATTATGCGTTTTCCGGCACTAACCTATTGACGAGATGCCGAAGTGCCGCAGTTCTCATTGCTTTTGGTTTCAAAATCCAGTAAGGAAATATTCTTAATCTGACGAAATCAACGCCCAAGATCTTAGAATTCCACTAAGCTTCCAACACCCAGAGCAACCAGAGGTGGCCACAGGCCACCTCGATGACACGGGCGCGCTGGGGGGGGGCGCGCCCCCTATTGTGTGGCGCCTCGTCACCCTTCCGACTCCGCCTCTTCGCTATTTAAAGGTCCCCGACCTAAAACTTCGACGGAAAAGCCACGGACGAGAAACCTTCCAGAGCCGCCGCCATCGCGAAGCCAAGATCTGGGACAGAGTGCTCCGTTCCGCACGCCGCCGGACGGGGTGCCCCCGGAAGGCTCCTCCATCGACACCACCGCCATCTTCATCACCGCTGCTGTCTCCCATGAGGAGGGAGTAGTTCTCCATCGAGGCTAAGGGCTGTACCGGTAGCTATGTGGTTATCTCTCTCTATGTACTTCAATACAATGATCTCATGAGCTGCCTTACATGATTGAGATTCATATGAGCTTTGTATCACTATTCATCTATGTGTTACTCGTGATGTTATTAAAGTAGTCTATTCCTCCTCCATGGTGTAATGGTGATAGTGTGTGCATCATGTAGTACTTGGCGTAGGTTATGATTAAATTTGTAGATTATGAAGTTAATTATTGCTATGATAGTATTGATGTGATCTATTCCTCCTTCATAGTGTGATGGTGACAGTGTGCATGCTATGTTAGTACTTGGTGTAATTGCAATGATCTATCATGCACTCTAAGGTTATTTAAATATGAACATTGAATGTTGTGGAGCTTGTTAACTCCGACATCGAGGTGCTCTTGTAGCCCTACGCAATTAGTGGTGTTCATCATCCAACAAGAGAGTGTAGAGTGGTTTTATTATGTGATCAATGTTGAGAGTGTCCACTAGTGAAAGTAGGATCCCTAGGCCTTGCTTCTAAGCATCGAAACTCCGTTTATTTACTGTTCTGTTGCATGTTTACTCGCTGCCATATTTTATTCAGATTGTTATTACCACTCATATACATCCATAGCACTTGTATTTTACTATCTCTTCGCCGAACTAGTGCACCTATACATCTGACAAGTGTATTAGGTGTGTTGGGGACACAAGAGACTTATTGTATCGTGATTGGGTTGCTTGAGAGGGATATCTTTGACCTCTTCCTCCCCGAGTTCGATAAACCTTGGGTGATCCACTTAAGGGAAACTTGCTGCTGTTCTACAAACCTCTGCTCTTGGAGGCCCAACACTGTCTACAAGAATAGAAGCACCCGTAGACATCACCCCTCCAGACCTCCCTGGGGCTGCTTGGCGGCTTGCTGGTGATGCGCAGGGTGCGGTGGCGCTTGGCGTGGCCTGGCCTGGCTGCACCTTGGCGCTGCCGTGGCCTGGTCTGTGCCGCCACAGCCGCCATGGCTGCGTCAACATCTTCCTGCTCCCTGGTTTGTTCGCCTCCTTCACTCTCTTACCTGTTCTTCCTCCTCTCCTTCCTCTGAATGCCTTTGCATTTATCTTTTGGGTATGCTGGCTCTGCCAGTACACCAGCACTTGCTCCTACGCTGTTGTGTTGTGTTCATGGCCATATTATGCTCTTGCTATAGCTGCTGCTGCTGTATGATTAGCTCTGCCCTGCTACTGTCATGGTTATTGCTGCTATGCTGCCCTGCTCTACCTAGTGGCCATGCTTAAGCTGTGCTATCCTTGTTGTGCATGGTTCTATGCAATTTCTATAAGCCATGGGCTTGCTTATGCTTGTATTGCTTGCTTGCAGCTATTCCTGTGCCTCTGTTCTTATTACTACTCCTGCTAGACGATCAAGTGTATTCATTTTTCTTGCCCTGGCTTGATTACTGTGAGCAATATCTTGCTTATGCAAGTACCAGTGCTATCAGTGTGATGCTCTTGGAGCTTTGCTTCACTATAAAGCTCTGTTGAGCTTGTCCATTGACTAATTAGCTCTACTTCTTGTTGGAGTGCTTATGGATACAATTATAAATCATTTATTTGGTTATTTGTGATGCAATTGTTCATGATATGTGGCTGTTTAATTTATATGCCTTATGATTGATGCTAGACTTGGCTCTAGCATGCACTTGCATGCTCTGTCAAGCCCTGATAATCAACTGATCCTCAGTTGCTTGATAATTGGCTTCTGATTTATGATCTATGCCTCACTGGGACTCCTCCTGGTGTCTATGTGCTGCTCAATTCTATGCTGATGCTTGTTTGTACTTGCTCAAGCATCTGCTAATGCTTGAAATGATCCTTTGGATCATATGCAAGGTTCTAGTGCATGGTTTAATTCTGTATTTCATTTATCTGTATAATCTTGATTTATTATATGGATAAATGATGTGAACTGCTCAGCAGTGATGATCTCATGGATGGATTTAATGGAGCTAGAGGGATGCCAACCACTGGTTGGGTACCCTAGCTCATACCGAACCCTACTGGGTGATGATAAGTGTGCCTGGATTGATGATTTAAATGATGGTGTGGTTGAGGTGGCCTTAACAGCAATAGCTTGCTGTTTTGGTAGCTCCCACCTCAAGTGGCTTGCTGTTTATGGATAAATGCTTGCTGGTTGATCATATTTGGTTGCCAGAAGCTTTTGATGTTGACAAATAATTGCAAAACACTTATTCTTCTGCATATCTGATGGTATAGCTAGCTGTTAAGTGCTTGGTGACTTTGGGTAGCTAAATAGGATTAAATCCTTGCTGGATTTCTCTGGTTGTGTCACTGTATTGATACAACCAGTGTTCCCTTGGTTGTTTTCCTGCTAGCCTTTCTTTGTTTGCTGGCACCAAATGGTTTTGCAACCAAGTGATGATACAAACAGGGTTCTACCCTTCTTTGCTTCTGTGATGCAAGTGTATGCCTATTGATGAGTAAAACATGGGTTTTGCTCAGGATCATTTGTGTAGACCTCACTCCAGCTCCTAGATTGGTTGCTGATGTAGAGGTTTAGCTTCTGGGAATTGGTCAAGGCTTGCCCTGCTCCTCCTGCTGGCTTGTCTTGATTGATTTCTGGTGGTGTTTTGGAAAGGTTGAACATCTCTGGTTGTTCTTCCTATTCTTGTTGTTCTTGTTGTTCTTACCCTTGAAGTTGCTGTCGATGAACAGCTAGGGTTTCGGCTGTGAAAAGGTTTTATACCCCCTGTACCTTGCTTCCTTGGTCGACAGCACTACCAGGGCACTTTGGTGACACTGGCCTGTGTGTTGTTGTGCATGCACACACTGGTGAGCTTCCTGTGTGTGTGGCTTCAAACTTGAGCTTGTGGTGGATCAACAGGGTTTTGGTATTATCCCCAAATTTTCCATTTTTTCTAACCTGCCAAGTGGCATTGCCACTTGGCATAATCCCTGTTTTTGTCTTTGTTGTTTATCTATGCAGGTTTTAAGATGATGATCAAGAGGTTCTTCATCATGAGTTGATCAAGAAGTTCTTGAAGAATTAGCTAGTTTAGCCATTTGTATTATTCTGTAATTTTTTCCTTTTTTTTTTCTTATGTTCAATTTCTGTAATAAGTTGTAATACTTATAATTCATGTGAATATTGTAAATGACAATGTATTATGTGTGATAATCAAGAAAGCTCAAGGTTTCTCTAATGAGCTTTAGTTATGTGTTATATTCTTTTATATATTTGATTATTTATTTATTTAATGAATTATCCCAATTTGAATTATGAGATATTGAATTGATATTTGAATTTGAAATTCAAACACAACTTGTTTGAATTCAATCATGCAACTTATATTGAGATGACATATGTTCCCCTCTCTTCTCGAAAACCCTACTTGAGTTAATTGAGGTCCAAGTTTATCGCACTCTCGAAACCCTAACCCTGTAAGGTGTCGAGAGAGAAACTTGTCCCCCTTCGATGCAGTTTTTCTTTAAAAGCGCGAAATTTCCCAGATTTTACGATGCAATGCACATCCCTTTCTAAATTCTACCCTCGATCGTCTCTAAACCTGGGATATTACAGCCTTTATCCCTTAAAGAAAACTTCGTCCGGTTGTGGTTGTAATACCGAATGTTCCGGGGTATGACTTCCTTAAGTCTTCCTCTTTTTCCCAGGTGGCTTCTCTTTCAGGATGATGCTTCCATTGTATCTTGCAGTACTTAATAGCTCTGTTCCTGAGTTGTTTCCAGTTCTCCTCGAGAATCTTTGCTGGCTTTACAATATAAGTCAGATCTGGCTGAAGATCTAACTCGTCATGGGATATAGGCTCATTTGGTGTCTTTAGACATCTTCTGAGTTGCGACACATGAAACACATTGTGTACCTGGGCTAATCTTCCCGGTAGATCCAATTCAAAGGCTACCCCTCGGTTCTGGCTCAGTATCTTGAAAGGTCCGATGTATCTAGGGCTAAGCTTCCCCTTAACTCTGAATCTCTGAAGACCTTTCATCGGACTTACCTTAAGATAAACCATGTCTCCGACTTTCGGTTCCCATGTCCTTCTTTTTTGGTCTGCATAACTCTTTTGTCGGCTTTGGGCTATCTTGAGTCTGTCTCTTATCACATCTATTATGTGTTGCTTCTCCTTCAGATAATCTGGATCAAACTCCTTGCTTGAACCTGTCTCGTACCAACAGATAGGAGACTACACTTCGTTTCGTATAGAGCTTCAAATGGTGCCATCTTGATGCTGCTTTGGTAACTGTTGTTGTAGGAAAACTCTGCTAGTGGTAAGTGTTCCTCCCATGATCCTCCGAAATCTAGGGCACAAGCCCTAAGCATATCCTCGAGTACCTGGTTTGTCCTTTCCGTTTGTCCTCCCGTCTGAGGATGATATGCAGTGCTAAAGTCCAATTTAGATCCTAAAGCTTCATGAAGTTGCTTCCAAAAGGCTGAGGTGAACACAAATCCTCGATCTGACACGATTTTCTTGGGAACTCCATGTTTGCTTACTATCTCCTTGATGTACAAATCTATGAGTTTTTCTCCTTTGTCCAGTTGGTTTACGGCTAAGAAATGTGCACTCTTCGTCAACCGGTCCACGATTACCCATATCATGTCCTTCTTTTTATTGGTCATGGGTAGTCCGGTGATGAAATCCATTCCTATCTCTTCCCACTTCCATTCTAGGATTGGTAAAGGTTGTATGGTCCTGCTGTACTTTGGTGCTCTGCCTTCACCCTTTGACATGTATGGCACTCCGCCATATATTGTGCAATTTATCTCTTCATGTTATTCCACCAGAATAACTCTTTTAGGTCCATGTACATCTTTGTACTTCCTGGATGGATTGAATACGGTGTTTGATGAGCTTCTCTAAGTATAACTTCCTTGATCTCGGCGTTATCTGGAACGCAAATCCTTTTCTGAAACCATAATGATCCATACTCCCCTCGGTGGAATTTTGATGGTCTTCCTTCATCGATCCTTCTCATTTCCTCCATGATGAATGGATCATCAAGTTGACCCATGATAATCTCATTCCTTAAGTTCACATTTAACTCATCGGCTACTTGTAGTGCCGATAGTCCTTCATGTGCTTCCTTCTCCCAAAGTTGTATCTGGGCTTGGCTTATTTCCTTCCTCAACTCCGGTGTTATATCTTGTTCTACTCCTCCAGTACTCTTTCTGCTTAAGGCATCCGCTACCACGTTAGCCTTTCCTGGAGTGTAATTGATGGTTAGGTCGTAATCCTTGATTAACTCGAGCCATCTTTTCTGTCTCATGTTTAGTTCCTTCTGAGTGAAGAAGTACTTGAGACTCTTATGATCTGTATAGAGCTCACACTTGGCTCCATAGAGAAAATGTCTCCAAGTTTTTAGTGCAAATACGACCGCTGCTAGCTCTAGGTCATGTGTTGGATAGTTCACTTCATGAGGTCTGAGTTGCCTCGATCCATAAGATATTACTTTCCGATCTTGCATGAGTACGCAACCCAATCCATGCTTGGATGCATCACAATACACGGTGTAATCCTTGCCAACTTCCGGAACCGCTAACACCGGTGCTGTGGTGAGTTTCTCCTTCAGAGTCTGAAAACTCTTCTCACACTCATCAGACCACACGAACGGTGTGTTCTTCCTTAACAGTTTAGTCATTGGTCCTGCTATCTTTGAGAATCCTTCGATGAACCTTCTATAGTATCCTGCCATTCCTAAGAATCCTCAGATTTCCTTGACATTCTTTGGTGCTTCCCATTCTAAAACTGCTGCTACCTTGCTTGGGTTTACTGCTATCCCATTGATACGTCTCAAACGTATCTATAATTTTTTATGTTCCATGCTACTTTTATGATGATACTCACATGTTTTATACACATTATATGTCATTATTATGCATTTTCCGGCACTAACCTATTGACGAGATGCCGAAGAGCCAGTTGCTGTTTGATGTCTACTGAGCTTTATTCTTGTAGAAAGTGTTGGGCCTCCAAGTGCAGAGGTTTGTAGAACAGCAGCAAGTTTCCTTAAGTGGATCACCCAAGGTTTATCGAACTCGTGAGGAAGAGGTCAAAGATATCCCTCTCATGCAACCCCGCAACCACAAAGCAAGAAGTCTCTTGTGTCCCCAACACACCTAATAGGTGCACTAGTTCGGCGAAGAGATAGTGAAATACAGGTGGTATGAATAAAGTAGCAACGGCACCAGAAAGTGCTTTGCCCAGACAGAACAAGCAGTAGTAACGCAGCAAAAAGTAACGTGGCAGTAACGCAAGAAAAAAGTAAACAAGCAGCGATAGCAGTATTTAGGAACAAGGCCTAGGGATTAGACTTTCGCTAGTGGACACTCTCAACATTGATAACATAACAGAATAGATAAATGCATACTCTACACTCTTGTTGGATGATGAACACATTGCGTAGGATTACACGAACCCTCAATGCCGGAGTTAACAAGCTCCACAATTCAATGTTCATATTTAAATAACCTTAGAGTGCAAGAAAGATCAACACGACTAACACTACAAGAAAAGTTGCCATGGCCGACGAAGTTGAAGTCGCGCCGTGGTTGCTGGTGTACCATGGCCGACGATTTTGGTCCCTCCGTGGTGCATGTCAAAACTTTTTTTTTCTCGTTTTGAGGCCACCTAGCCCGACGAAAGCGGCCAAAACGTCGCGTATGGTGGCCCGGACGTGGTGCATCGCGAATTCTCGGGTTCGCTGCCGAGTCAACGCAAACCGCACTCGAGGGATGTAGGGCCCGATGGCAGCCTCTCCGCATTGTTTTTTTTCTCGATCGCGCCATCTCGTTCAACGTTCTCCGATCGAGCCGTTTATTATGCGGATCATGGGTCCCGCATGTCATCCTCTATGAACCAAAATTCTTTCTATTCTTGGATTTTTTTGACCCCTGATTTCTGGCTACTTCCTTTTCTTTTGATCCCTTGCCGCCTTGGAAACGTTGAGACCTGCTGCTAAATGGGACCCGCATGTCATCCTCTATGTGCAATCAACTTTCTTTTCTTGGAGTTTTTTGGCACCTCAAATTTGGTCACTTGCCTTTTCTTTCGATCCCCTCAAACGGTGATACCGCTGCTAACTGGGACCCGCATGTCATCCTCTATGCACTATAAAACTTTCTTTTCTTGAATTATTTTTGGCACCTCATATTTGGTCACTTGCCTTTTCTTTCGATCCCCTCCCGCCTCTCAAGTGATACCGCTCTGCTAAATGGGACCCGCATGTCATCCTCTATGTACTATAAAACTTTCTTTTCTTGGAGTTTTTTGCACCTCAAATTTGGTCACTTGCCTTTTCTTTCGATCCCCTCCGCCTCTCAAACGGTGATACCGCTGCTGCTAACTGACCCGCATGTCATCCTCTATGTACTATAAAACTTTCTTTTCTTGAATTATTTTGGCACCTCATATTTGGTCACTTACCTTTTTCTTTCGATCTCATGCCACGTTTGAAACGTTGAGGAACCTGCAGCTCATGGGACCCGCATGTCATCCTCTATGTACTATAAAACTTTCTTTTCTTGGAGTTTTTTTTCACCCTCTGATTTTTGGCAATTTCTTTTTTCTTTTGATCCTCGCCGCTCTCAACGGTGATACCGCTCGCTAAATGGGACCCGCATGTCATCCTCTATGTACTATAAAACTTTCTTTTCTTGAATTATTTTGGCTCCTCATATTTGGTCACTTGCCTTTTTCTTTCGATCTCATGCCACGTTTGAAACGTTGAGGAACCTGCGGGCTCATGGGACCCGCATGTCATCCTCTATGTACTATAAAAGTTCATTTTCTTGGTTTTTTTTCACCTCTGATTTTTGGCAATTTCTTTTTCTTTTGATCCCCTGCCGCCTCTCAAACGGTGATACCGCTGCCGCTAAATGGGACCCGCATGTCATCCTCTATGTACTATAAAACTTTCTTTCTTGAATTATTTTTGCTCCTCATATTTGGTCACTTGCCTTTTTCTTTCGATCTCATGCCACGTTTGAAACGTTGAGGAACCTGCTGGCTCATGGGACCCGCATGTCATCCTCTATGTGCTATAAAAGTTTATTTTCTTTAAAAAATTTTCACCCTCTAATTTTTGGCTATTTCCTTTTTCTTTTGATCCCCCGCCGCCTTGAAACGTTGGGTAAGCTGCTCACTCATGGGACCCGCATGTCATCCCTCTATGTACAATCAACTTTCTTTTTCTTTGATCTCAAGCCGCATTTGAAACGTTGAGACCGCTGTGCTAAATGGGACCCGCATGTCCTCTACGTACAATAAAGTTTCCTTTCTTGGATTATCTTTGGCTCGATATTTTGTCACTTGCCTTTTTCTTTCGATCTCATGTCGCCTTTGAAACGTTGAGCTGCTGGCTCATGGGTCCCGCATGTCATCCTCACGAACAATAAAAGTTTCCTTTCTTGGAGTTATTTTTACCCCCTTCGAAACGATGAGGACGCTGTTGGCAGGTCGGTCCCACATGTCATCCTCTATGAACAATAAAAGTTTCTTTGGATTTATTTTGAACCCCTAATTAATTTCTCGGATATTTCCCCCCGCCTTGGAATCGTTGAGGATGCTGCTGCCTCATGGTCCCGCATCTCATCCTCTCAGAACGGTAAATGTTTATTTTCTTGGATTTTGTTGACCAACGATTTTTGGCTTATTTTTTCTTTCGATCATCTGCAGCCTTTAAAACGTTGAGGACGCCGCTGGCTCACGGGTCCCACATGTCAACCTCTATGAACAATAAACGCTGAGGATGCTGCTGCCTCATGGGTCCCGCATGTCATCCTCTCAACTAAAATGTTTCTTTTCTTGGATTTTTTACCAACAGATTTTTGGTTTATTTTTTCTTTCCATCCCCTCCCGCCTTTAAAACGTTGACGACGCTGTTGGCTCATGGGTCCCCGATGTCAGCCTCCCCGTACAAGAAACATATGATATCTTGATTATTTTGCAGACAATAAACAATGTATTGCGCTCTGAGCTATTTCAAACGGATAATTAAATCTTTATTTTTACATAAACAAACTTATATGTTGAATCTCCTTGTTTTTTTGTCTTTGCGAAGCATAGGACTTTCCTGTTTTTTTAGAAAATTCAGAACTTTCCTGTTTTGGAGTGGGCTGAAATTGTACGAGCCAAAGCGGGATAGTTCGAAGGCCCAGATGTCCAGATGCAGCCCAATTGAAATCTTTCTTCTTGGATTTTTTCACCCCTGATTTCTGGCTACTTCATTTTTCTTTTGGTTCGTGTCGCCTTGGAAACGTTGAGACTGTTGCAAAATGGGACCCGCATGTCATCCTCTTACGTACAATAAAATTTCTTTTCTTGGATTATTTTTGGCTCCTAATATTTGGTCACTTGCCTTTTCTTTCGATCCCGTGCAGCCTCTCAAACGTTGATACCGCTGCTGCTAATTGGGACCCGCATGTCATCCTCTATGTACAATCAAGTTTCTTTTCTTGAATTATTTTTGGCTCCTGATATTTGGTCACTTGCCTTTTCTTTCGATCTCATGCCACGTTTGAAATGTTGAGGAACCTGCTGGCTCATGGGACCCGCATGTCATCCTCTATGTACTATAAAAGTTCATTTTCTTTTTTTTTTTTTTCACCCTCTGATTTTTGGCTATTTCCTTTTTCTTTTGATCCCCTGCCGCCTTGGAAACGTTGAGTAAGTTGCTAGCTCATGGGACCCGCATGTCATCCTCTATGTCCATCAACTTTATTTTCTTGGATTTTTTTGACCCCTAATTTCTGGCTACTTTCTTTTTCTTTTGATCTCAAGCCGCATTTGAAACGTTGGGACCGCTGCTGCAAAATGGGACCCGCATGTCATCCTCTATGTAAATAAAGTTTCTTTTCTTGGATTATCTTGGGCTCCCGATATTTTGTCACTTTTTTTTCGATCTCATGCCGCCTTGAAACGTTAAGTAAGCTGGCGGCTCATGGGTCCCGCATGTCATCCTCTACGAACAATAAAAGTTTCTTTCTTGGAGTTATTTTTTACCCCTAATTTCTGGCTATTTGCCTTTTTCTTTTGATCTCCTGCCCCTTTGAAACGATGAGGACGCTATTGGCAGGTCGGTCCCACATGTCATCCTCTATGAACAATAAAACTTTCCTTTGATGGATTTATTTTGAACCCCTAATTAATTTCTGGATATTTCCTTTTTTCTTTTGATCCCCCGCCGGAATCGTTGAGGATGCTGCTTCATGGGTCCCGCATGTCATCCCCTCAGAACGGTAAATGTTTATTTTCTTGGATTTTGAATACCAAATGATTTTGGCTTATTTTTTCTTTCGATCTCCCACCTTTAAAACGTTGAGGACGCTGCTGGCTCACGGGTCCCACATGTCGCCTCTAACAATAAACGCTGAGGATGTTGCTGCCTCATGGGTCCCGCATGTTATCCTCTCGCAACGAAAATGTTTCTTTTCTTGGATTTTGTACCAACAGATTTTTGGTTTATTTTTTCTTTCCATCCCTGCCGCCTTTAAAATGTTGACGACGCTGCTGGCGCATGGGTCCCCGATGTCAGCCTCCCGTATAAGAAACATGTGATATCTTGATTATTTTGCAGACAATAAACAGTGTATTTTGCTCTGAGCTATTGCAAAGGGATAAATTAAATCTTTATTTTTACATAAACAAACTTATATGCTGAATCTCCTTGTTTTTTTTTTTTTTTGCGAGGCATAAGACTTTCCTGTTTTGGAATGGGCTGAAATTGTACGAATCAAAAGGCGTCCAGCGGGATAGTTTGAAGGCCCAGATGGCCAGAAGCAGCCCAATTGAAATATTCCATTTCTTGGATTTTTTGACACCCTTATTTCTGGCTACTTCCTTTTTCTTTTGGTCATGTGCCGCCTTGAAAACATTGAGACCGCTGCTGCAAAATGGGACCCGCATGTCATCCTCTATGTACTATAAAGATTCTTTTCTTAGATTATTTTTGGCTCCTGATATTTGGTCACTTTCCTTTTCCTTTCGATCTCATGCCGCCTTTGAAACGTTGAGGAAGCTGCTGGCTCATGGGTCCCGCATGTCATACTCTCTGAACAATAAAGTGTCCTTCATTGGATTTATTTTTTACCCCTAATTTCTGGCTATTTACCGTTTTCTTTTGATCCCCTACCCCCTTTGAAACGATGAGGACGCTATCGGCAGGTCGGTCCCACATCCTCTATGAACAATAAAAGTTTCCTATGATGGATTTATTTTTGACCCCTTTTGATCCCCTGCGCCTTGGAATCGTTGAGGATGTGCGCCTCATGGGTCCCGCATGTCAGCCTCTCGAACGGTAAATGTTTCTTTTCTTGGATTTTTTTACCAACTGATTTTTGGCCTTTGTCTTTCTATCTCCTGCCACCTTTAACACGTTGGGGACGCTGCGGCTCAGGGGTCCCACATGTCAGCCTCTATGAACAATAAACCTTTTGTTTGATTTATTATTGACCCATAATTTCTGGTATTTGCCTTTTTCTTTCGATCTCATGCCGCCTCTGAAACGTTGAGACGCCGCTGGCTCATGGGTCCCTGTCAAGCCTCTATGAACAGTAAAAGTTTCCTTTGTTTGATTTATTTTTGACCCTAATTACTGGCTATTTGCCTTTTTTATCCCCTGCCGCCTTTGAAACTAAGAGGACGCTGCTGCCCATGGGTCCCACATCTCAGCCTCTCTGAACGATAAACCTTTCCTTTCTTTTTTTTTCGATCCCGTGCCGCCTTGGAAAATGTGAGACCGCTCCTGCAAAACGGGACCCATATGTCATCCTCTATGTACAATAAAAGTTTCTTTCCTTGGATTATTTTTGGCACCTGATATATGGTCACTTGCCTTTTTTTCGATCCCCTGCCGCCTTTGAAACGTTGAGGACGCTGCTGGCTCGTGGGTCCCACATGTCAGCCTCTATGAACAATAAACATTTCATTTCTTGGATTTATTTTTGACCGCTGATTTCTGGGAACTTTGCTTTTTCTTTCGATCCCCTGCCGCCTTTGTTAAAGTTGAGGACGCTGCTGCAAAATGCGTCCCACATGTCAGCTTCTCTGTACGATAATTGTTTCCTTTCTTGGATTTTTTTCCACGGCTGGCCGATGGGTCCACGATGTCAGCCTCTATGTACAAGAAATATGTGATTTCTCGATATGTTTTAACCCGAGATATGTAGGATACTTGCTTTTTTCGATCCCTTTTGTTTGTCTTTACCTTCAAATGTTGAGGGACGCTACTGGCAAATGGGTCCTGCTCTAGCATTCTCAACTGAAGGAAAAACTGAAATATTGCCTATTCATTTGTTCTTCGTACTCCATGCACATAATCCATACTAACTGTTGATCCGGGTTTTAGTTCAACTTAATTAGTTCAAATTTGATCTACGAGGAAGTATGTAATATATTTTGGGTTCACAACACTACACTTGTTAACAACAATCTGATGAAGAGGTTTGTCATTTTTTTTAAACTACAAATACACTCTAAGATCTTGCAAACTGATAGAATAAATCTTGGAACTTTAAATAATTTATGAAAATTTTGAAATCAACTATATGAATATATCAAAATATAGAGCCCATGTAGATGCGCATACTGGCTATGCGCATTTAAAAAGAATCATAATCATAATTGATACGAAATAAAAATAACTTTATATTTAGAATCTCGGTTTCTTGAGGGCCAATCATAGGATCTCCGTGTTTAAATTAGGAAGGGCCCCAATGGCATGAGTCGGAGGCCCATTAAATGTTTTTGGATTGTTATCAGCGAAGCAAGCAGGCTGACAGCAATCACCATGTACATGGCCGGCGGCAGCCCAAAAGTACAAACAATTGGCCCATGCAGGGAAGGTAGTACTTTTTTTATTGGGAAGGTTGTCTGGCTAACCCAAAAAAAAGTGGTGCTACATGGGGTAGCACTTGAACCCGGAATGAGACCATGAACAGTACATATGCTACATGCTACAGTACTTAGTTCTTAGCTATCTATTTTCGATCCAACGTCCAAATCTACAAGTCAACCAACTGTTCATCTGTGCTTGCTGATGTCAAGGCACTGGATCCTGGACGCTTGAACCCATGATCGTTACTGAGGGTTGCCTATTTGCGCATAATATGTTTTGTCAGCGGGCACTTCACTAGTTTGTGCAAAACATATCCAGCGCAGGATTCGAAAAAACAACACGTTTTTTTCTTTACGGAAACAACAGAACATCTCATGTTCATCACAATCCAGCCAACATAAGCACATAATAATTAATAGTACAACTAGAGAGCTGTACATATAAATAAGGTTTGTCAAGCTTCATGCACTAGCCAACGCAACCAAAAGTCCGAACTGATGGAAAGGGCTAGGCAATCCACTTATACATCTCAACACCCCTCCTCACGTGTGACCGGAAGAAGGGAAGAGGTCAACACAAGGAGACTCTCAAGAGGCATATACGTGGACTCCGAGGAGGGCAACGGAGGGCAGCACCAATTTTTAGGATAAATTACGAAAGCCAGGTCTCGAACTCGAGACCCTGGGCTCTGATACCATGCCAAGCTTCATACACAAGCCAACGCAACCAAAAGTCCGAACTAATGGAAAGGGCTAGGCAATCCACTTATACACCCCCCCCTCACATGTGACCACAATCCAGTAATGGTACCATCATGTTCACCACAATACATCATCATTATACTACAGAACATTTGTAAGACAACTTAATGCAGCTGTGATTCATTTTGTTGCCCCAGCGATGGGTGATAACCTGAACACCATATAACCTTCTCACAGCAATTGTAACCAAATATGAGCACCTGCAATGATTTGGTGTCAATCTTCTTGAAGGTCAGGAGGTATCCTACCTTCAAGTCATGTGCTTTGACAAACTCTGGCCATCCTGCGTCCATTAAAACATTGCCATCTTGTTGCTTCAGGTCCACAATCCAGGTGCATGCAGTGGACATCTTCAGGTTGATGGACTCTGGACACCCACCGTAAAACCAGGGTAGAACACGACTGGGGATGGTAATCACCTCTAACTCCGATGTACATAGTACCTTGCAGAAGCTGTCAGCGGTATTCTCCTCATCGATGCGCCCAAACACCTTGCACACTGGGGCTGGCTCTACAGATGTCTCCTTCCATGATAAGCTCTCTCCAAGCTTGAGCTTCTTGTTTGAACACTGCAAAAAAGAGGCCTCAATTAGATAATGCCTCTAGCTTCTGACCGTAATTCCAAGCAAATGCATAATCAAAGGCACCTAGCAAAGTCAGCGGATCATTGTTCTTATCGAACACACAGTCTGAACAATAAGCTTCTGAATCTAGCTAGGCTGATATGTACAACCTTGTATCATCAAATTATTCAGCATAGTGTATCATTGTATCGCAGAAGCCAAATCGATATAAATAGTAGCTATGAGAATAGAAATCAAGCTAGCATGAGCCATGCATGCTTGCTGGCTAGGTCTAGCATCAGAGTAATGCATCTGCAGTTCATCATCCGCCAGTACAGATCGACCAAGCAAACAAAAAAAATCAGCGTCGGCCTAAAGAGTCCATAAGCCAGACATGCATGCTCGGTGTCCTCATATGTGATTATCGGCCGTGGATTGACCAATATCATATTTGAACGATTATTATTGCACACATTAGATCCAGTCCCAACCTAGCTAGCATGCGTGCATGTGTAGCCCGAGTCTTTACCAGAGGATTAATATATACACTGGATGAGAGAAATAGTCTATATCAAACAATGCTAAGCAACCGGCAATACAGCTTAGATATAATAAAGATGTGACCGGCAACCCTAGTGATTCGGGGGAAACATACCGCCATTGCAGCCATGGACCGAGAGAATCGGGGATGCCGCGCCGCCTTAGTGGAGTTTTTAGGTGCGACGTCGCCGCATCCGTAGAGGACGGAGTCCAAGCCGCGTAGTCCGAGCGGTGGTGGACGCCGGTGGTGTAGGGAGAGGACTCAGGGGAGATGGACGGCGAGGGATCTGGGGAGATCTGAACATGAGGGGACTGTGAGAAACTGAGAATTATACATCAGCAAGGGAATAAATGCGCGTGTCCCCCCGGTCAAAAAAAATGCGCGTTTCTTGGAGGAACGAAGCCAGGTACGCAGGAATCCACACAGAAAACTTCACCCGGCGGGTCACTGGGCTTTATCAGTATCTGGTGGGGCCCGGACCTACATACCAGTGAGACAGGTCGTGTGGGTTATGATCCGATCAGTGTGCACACAGAAATTGCATTCAGAGCTAAGGGCCTCAGACTACGTTGTACTATACAGTATATCCGTTTCTTTTGGTAAAATGAAAACGATACTCCATCTGATCCTCATTACTTGATGATAAAATGGATGTCTCTACAACTAATATGTGTCTAGATACATCTATATGAGAGCGTCTGTGTTTGTACTGTGTATCTCAAAAAAATATGGATCGGAGGGAGCATTAAGAGGTGTCAAAAAAAACTGCAAACAAACATGGATGTAAGCAGTTGAGTATTAAACCAGTGCGTGAAATACCTTTATATCTCGACCATGTAACAATGAATATGAGAAGTTTTGGGGGTTTGACCATCTGCACTTGTGTTCGCTACAATCAGATCAAAAAAATTGGTCACTTTTACACTTCCTAAAATAAAATGTATTTTTCCCTGAGATTTTACAAGCTCGTACAAGAAAGCATTGACTACATATGGGATATATCACATTTACACTTACAAATCTATGAATATTTCAAAATGTTGAGCTCCATGTAGCTAGGTATAATACAAATCATCAGACCGCACATTGAAACTACCGCAGCATATCACAGTAAATTAAAGTAAAATAAAACATGTCTAACATATACTATATTAGCTAATTAACAAAGTCTCATCACAGTGTATCTGATCCCCAGTTCAGCTTAATACAAAAACCAAGTTCAGCATGAACATCAGCAGGGCACTACCCCAGGTCCAAAAGCAGCATCTAGTTAATTCAATAAAATATTGAGGTGTTTCTGATCCCCTCTTCCTAAAAGCACTGCAGATCATGCATGCAACTAAGGGTGATCAACACAAAATATTATCCTCTGGGTGGAGGTGTTACAGTCGTAGATCAACACATTCATCAAGGAAGTGTCTTTCACCTCGAAGACGAGAATGTCATCGAGCTGCAGTTCATGCGCCTCTGCAAACCCGAACCAACCATCCTTCAAGACCAGTTCACCCTGGTACTCATCGATGTGCACATACCAGGCGCAGCCTACGCTCGTCTTGAGCTTGATAGGCCTGGGAAGAATCCCTTTCAGACATTGCTTGAATTCTCTGGGGATGACCAACATATACATGTCATCGTTGCCATCCAGTTGCACATAGAAGCGCGAGGGCTGAGGAGGGTCCGCCGAGTGACCAACCCGTTTAGGGCGGCCTTTCCCTCGCCCTTTTAATATAAAACGTTGAATTGCTGCATCACGCCTGCCCGTCACCTTCGGCTTTTTGGCTAGTGAGTTTCTTTGAATTCTGAACTCGGTGCAGAGGACATGTACAATCGACAGTCCTAAGACGTAGTTGCTCATTGACGTTGGAGCGAGTTTGCTTCTGCATCTAGTTAAGCACGGTATATATCAATCAACAACATATAAATCAGAACGTAACATACATGGAGAAAATGCATCTAGCTATCTCTTTAATTAGTTTGCACAAAATCTAGCAGCAGCAAGACAATTTGATTTTACAGGTACTGAGCAAGCTTTCAGACTTTCTGAAACAGGTAACATGGAGCATATATTTGTATGTTCAGACTGCCAAACCCTGCTCTGTGATGGATACTATTACTTAACATCTTTTTTTGCCAGAACTAGTACTTAACATCTACTGTTTCCCGTCATTAAAAAAACATTTGCAGAAGAATACTAGTTTCCCATCATTAAAGAAAAAAGAACTTGTTTAAAACCCCAACTATCATTGACTACTTACACCTGCATCCTAGTGAGTTCAGGACAACTTACAGCCACTTTTGGTGGTGCCGCCACCGGAGAAGACCGTGCCGCGGGGGTTGGGGTCGGCGCAGCCGGAGAAGCTGGTGCCGCCGCCAGGGAAATCAGTGCCGAGCCAGATGGTGCTTCCAGCGGAGAAGAAAGTACCGCGAGAGATGGAACCGACGCTGCCAAAGGGTAAGAAACGGATGTACTCGTAGATCCTTCTCTAGTCACGATCTGGATAGAAGAGACTGGACGTCCATCAAGCTGCTGGAGGATGCGGTGGATCAAATCGGCTGAGTTCAGGAAATATCGGCGATGTTCATCTGTGTCGGCGGCCGTTACCGCCAGGCAGCTGCCGGTGGAGGGAGGAGGCGAGCCGTTCATGGCAGTCATTAGTGTAAAAGAGGTGAAGTAGGTGGGAGAGATAGAGGGTTCGGGACTGAAGTAATTGTAGTCTGCTCTCTCATTTTTACAAGCATGCGTCCTCAGGCAGATTTTTTTTAGATGCGTACTCAGGCTGCTTTGTCAAACCAGGGCCTCAATGAAGCCCAGTTAACTATTTCTCCGCTAAAAGCGCACTATAGCATATCTAGAGGGTCCACGCTTAGTAATTTTGCACGCTGTGGCGCTATTTGCGAAACAGCATGCTATATCGTCCTACTTCATAGTGTTAGCGCGCTATTTTTTTCAGGCAAGTTGCTTTCACTTTTTCGTGGTGATGAACTACAATCTGTTGGTTCCACTTCTAAGTCAGAAGATAATATCGCTCATGCTAATATGTTTTAATAAATAATTTATACTATGTTGTTGCCTTGTGAAATGTTGATGTTAGCCTTCTAAAATACTTGAGATCTATTTCTATATGTGGTTATGTATGTATGATTCAGTCACTTTTGGACTATATATATCTATTCGCTCTAGTAAAATTATTTATTTTTAGGCTATATTTAGTATTATTTTGAAAATGCTATTTAAAATATACCACACTATTACCACGATATAGCGTTCATATCGTTTGAAGGAGGCTGCCGCTAATTCATTTAACACGCTATTTTAAACATTGGTTAAGACGCGTTTGGCGGCCTGCATCCAGGCTGGTGGGGAAATACCGTACCCAAGTGCTTAAAAGATTGCAATTTTTAGCAGGAAAACATTAGGGCACGTCCAACACAGGCGCTACTGCAAGGGGCGTGAAACTCTTTTCACCAGTCCTAGCTACAGCACCGGAACCAACAGGAAGTCAGTCTGCCATCAGCAATTAGCGCTGTAAGGAGAGTACCTGGAGGATTTTACAATCTTTTCACATTCATTTGTTCTCTATTAGCGCCATATAGTATATAGCATTGTAATGCCCTTATACTCCTCTCAACATTAAAAAAAGGTGTGCATATACTAATAATAGTTGCTGAAATGAAACTAAAAATAAACAGACATGCACGGTTTACGAAGGATGGAAATACAGAGTTCATCACCATCCGTTTAAATAAGATTAGATTACTTCAATGTGGGCTACATACACACTAAAATGAGTAAACAGACACACTGAAATGGGTCAAGGTATATAAGATTCAGAAAAAAGGAAGAGCATATTAAGATACGGAACAGGTTACTGAATTGTTCAAATATATCGTACAAAAAAGATTATTTTCTCCAGAAAGATTCATGGCTCAGTTTAGGGTTGCATCAACATGCGGATATTTTTCAGACTAGGCTTAAACCACATTGTCGCCTGTCGGGGAAATCCCCAACCTTCTTTTGGAAGGGTGATAACTCCCATGAGCTCATTTTCCCCTTGCTGCAGGTTACAACGACAAATACAACTAAATGCTGGTTCCCGAAATGCATAGTACGCGATGTACACACAATTTGACCTCATGAATGGAGTCAATTTTCCATCAGGAGCATTGCCATCATTTATCTTCAGGTTCATTGGATAATTCAGTCCAATGAACAGAGAGTGTGTGCCAAGGCTGTCAACTCGACTCCAATTGGGTCCAATCAGGGATAGATCTTTCTCAAAAATATGTATGACAGGGGCAGGACACTCCCGCAGGATAAGGCCATTACCATCATGCAGAACTTCTGCAGGCTCAAGGTGATCATTGCTACGTATATACCGATCTTCATGGATGATCATCAAGCGCTTGCCATCGGCTGATCGAGCTAAAAACCATCTGCCAAATGGATCCTCCATCGGTGATGGGATCACGAATGGCAGGGCAAGGTGTGCATCTGCATTGTAAACGGAGACCAAAAAAATTAGTGTTTGAATGGCTCAGGAAGACAATAATACCAATAGCTGCAACTTCACATTTGTAGGATCAAATGGAAGATGCAGTCATTATACTTGTATAAAAACTCGAAGAAATAAAGTTGTTCCCATTTGAGATGTATGTTAATTACACTCATATTCATTGATGGTAGATACATGTCTCAACCTTATCTGATCCATGATTGTAAAGCTTTGAGTACATCGAATATTCAAATAAATTGAAAGTTTGCATGCATCAATTGATGAAGAGGCCAGGGCTAAGCTCCTTATTCATATTCTGACAAGAGCATGCAGTAACTAATTCAGGAATGCATTCATATACTGCAATAATCTGGTTTGGGTTGAGAGATTAGTGCACTGCATATAGTACTGTAATTCGTTTGTAGCAATGGTTCAGTCAGGTTTGGATAATTAAATGGTGCACAGTCATTTGAAAGGTGAAAAAAATCTTATTGAGCAATTAGTTAATTCAGTTACAATATATCATGAATGCGCTTGATATTAAAATTTATTGCGAAGTATATCATATGGATTGAAGAATTACCGGCCTGTGATTGATCCCAGCAATATGTGGTGCCGGTCCACCCATCCACCGCAACAATGAAGCCGTTGTGCTCGATGGCGTCACTGTAATCTACACCCCAACTAGCAAGAGAGAATAACCTCCACTCCTGGCTACCATTAGCCAGGTAAGCGAGTCCAGAATTGAATAGAGCGATGAGCTTGTAATCTGAGTAATGTCCAGCTTTTGTGGGCACTTCGCAAATTACAATCTTCAACAAAAACATGGCACGCCCATACGTCATGTACCTTTCAGGAGGCAAGTCGGGGAAGCCAATCCATTCCTCCCGAAAAATGTTGCAAGTTTCCGACGATGGTAGGGAGATTTCTTGGTGCGTGTAGATGTTCGCGAGGAACCAGTTCCCACCACTGTCCACGCCGGCGATCCAGTCGCCGTTCATGCCAACCCAGAATCTATTGTCCATGAACGGCAGGATGGCTGTGCGCCGAGGATGGTCGAGGGGCACAACGTGGTACACCGTGTGGTGCGCACTACTATCATCATAGTGCCAATGGGCAGAATCGGGCATCAGCAAGCAGGGTCCATCCCAATGGTGTAGATTCATGTTGTCGGCGACATGGCGGCACAACGTTTTGGAGCATGCGGCCAGCCGGACGTCGACTGTAACGTCCAGACTCTGGGCAATGAGATTGAACAGCTCGGCGGGGAGCTTCCCCCAGTCGCCATACAGCTGGTCGTCGTTCGATGCCGCCATGGAGACGAGATGGATTTAAGAGGGCGGAAGCAAGTATGTGTGATTGGAGATTTGTAGGAGAGTCGAGCGGGAAGGAGGAGTGCTGCGGTTCTGCGGAGGGGTGAGGAGAGAAAGCTATGCAAATGGGAGATCTAGAGGATGAAAAAATTTGCTAGCAGCGCTTGGCGAGTGGAGAACGATGATGGAAGTGGAGAGCCAAGGATGGAAACGATGGAGGTGAAGAGTAGGAGTGGATATGACTTTTTTTATTCTTCAGCAGCTGCATCGATGCGCCGAGTAAAACTTCGGCTAGGATAGCACGCCACTACGTCCTGGTGCAGTTACTGTCCCGTCAAATCAGTTTGACCACAGAAATGGTTTCTTTATTAGTACAGTATAACTTAATTTTTTCGAACAATATATACTAATCCATTTAATATACTCACTCCGATTCATATTACTTGTCAAATGATATGGATGAATCTTGAACTAAAATGTGTCTAGATATATCCATATTATAGTCTACTAATATGAATCGGAGTTTGTTTGGTTCAAAGGATTTCTAAAGGTATCTTGTACGGAGTAACCCTCCAAAATACCTATGGATTGCTTTCTCTACAATCCTATCTCTTGGTAATATTGCTATGTGTCTATAACAACTATGAAATGAACTCAATCTCAATAGAAATTTCCTTTGTCTTTCCTAATCAAACAACTAGTTATTTTATGTCTTCGTTTACAAATTAAGATAATTTTTAGGTTATAGGTAATCATCGAGCTTATGTGATCATCTTTTATGATCAAACTTACTTGATCAGCCGCGGAGGCGCAAAGGACTAAAGGAGCAGTGGTGTGCATTAATACGGCCGCATGGGGAAGGCACAGCTAGCGACGATGAGACGTATCGCCAGCATTGGCCTAGGGAACCGTCGCCACCATTAATAAAAGCTATCCCTTTGGGCACCATGTCTCCCACTACTCGTGTCACGCGCGCATGTGGATTACGGATGGATGAGCTGGGGAAGCCGGACAGAAAACATGACAACCAGGGGGGAAATGAATAAAAATAATACAAAGTCGAAAATATTTCGAAAAATAAACTTTGTAAGAAACTCCATGCGTTTAGAAAATGCGAAGGTAATATGTTGAAACACGTCTAGACCACGTCTAGAACCACCGTCCCAAAGCTTAAGGATTAAATTGATTTTTCGAAAGTCAAACTAAGTTAAGTTTGACTAAGTTTTTACCAAAAGCATTAATATGCAAGATACAAAATCAATATTATTAGATAGAAAATAAATTATAGTTTCATATGGTGTCTACAAAATATTATATGTGCTGATAGATTCTTTTAAGAGTTTTGTCGAACTTTACTTGGTTTGACTTTTCAAGATAAATATACTAAGCTTTAAGCATTGGAACGGAGGTATTTTTCGAAGCACCTACATGTCTTTAGAAGACAAAAGAAAACATGGAGTAAGGTTGTTTTTTGTGCAAAAGTTAACGTCAAAATCTGGTTATTTGTGTAAAAAGAATCTCAAATTGTGTTATGTGCAAAAACTGCACCAACAAGTGGTGGTATGTGCAATTTCCTCCGTCACACAAAAGGCAAGCCATTGATACATACTTAATTGTGAATAATTACAAAAGTAGTAGGCAACTAATAAGCGCACATGATTAAACTGCTATGCGAGATCTTCAGCCACCAGAAGTCGTTCCCGCGCCTCTCTAGCATTGAAAATCACGCGTTCTGCGACTTCCATCAAAGAGACAAGCTGAGCTTTGATCCGTTCTCCCAGATGAATGGCCTCGTCACAACTCCTACGAGCACAGGCCGTGATCTCATCCACTTCTAGGAAAGACACCGCCTGCCTGTACCGAAATATCTTGATCCCTAACTCTCTGTTCTCCTCCCGCATGCTGGCAAGATCCAACTTCATCCTTCGACAGGATAAGCAAGGGGAGTGATCCTGCCAAAGGTAACAACAAACATATCGAGCGTTACCGGCAAACGAAGGGCACAAATTGGCTGATTAACGAATGTGGTCACAAACATGTAGGACAGACTTAAGTGGTGTCTACATGTCAGTGACTCGAAGTACCCAAAAACCAGCAACCCAAAGTCAGCTAATATTAACCTCCGTCTTCAGCTCCTTCATCCTCTTGAACGGCGGGGAAGCTGGCAACTTATCTTCTTCTACGACCTCTCGCTGGAACCTGACGTCGAAGGATGAGAGATCCTGCGAACGGATGTGCTGCGCCTGCGCGTGCGATTCACCAGGGCGCTTCTGGCGTAACTCGGAGTTCTCCGCGCCGAGATGCGGAAGTTCCGCTCCCGGGGCCTTGTTGACCCTAAGCCGAGATAGCTCCTGTGTAAGCCGACGAAAAACGTTCAAAATGTTACAGATCAGGCATATCATTACCAGTGCAAACGAGGTAAGTGAATCTCCGGGATCTCGCCCAACGACCGCGGTTGGTCCAATGCCACCACATCTTCTCCGAGATTGACTAACTCCTTTACATCATCTTCTCCGACATTGACTATCTCCTTTACATCATCTTCTGCTCCGAGCTTGACCATCTCCTTTACATCATCTTCTCCTGCGAGCTTGATCATCTGCCTCACATCATCTTCTCCGGCGATATCGACACTCTCCTGCGGAAGATAACAGATATAAGTCCGAGTATTAGCAGCAAAACGAAGGTAATTAAAAGAGGCGTAGTAACCCTTGTGTCCTGGCTCATCAACGGCGGGGACGCTGAGCCCGCATCGTCTCCTCCGAGATCTCCCTTCGGAGGCAGGATTGTTAGAGACAGTGTACTTCTGGTAGTAGTATTTATGCGTGGGGCGCCAGGGGGCCGAGAAGCTAGGACTGCATCTTCTCCTCCGAGCTCTTCCTTGGTAGACATGACAAATGAAACGAGGTGTGAGGGGCGTAAGGTATAAAAATGGCGGACGGCCGCCCCGCCTCGGCCCTCCAAGGCTTATTTTTTTTGCCTTACTAAACTAAAAAACATATTTTGCGTCTCACACGTCTGCCCTAAGAGGGCTGCAGGGTCCCATACATGCAGGTCCCACACTTTAGTGAGCACAAGTCATGTGCGGTAGGTAGGCAAACTTCCAACAATCTTCTTTGTCAAGTACTCAAGTGAAAACACGTCGTCAAGACTCTCTCTCTCTCTCCCCCTTTTGTCATTGAAAAAAAAGAATATTAGACGGGCGCGTAGCCTGCACTGCAGGGGGCGATTTTGACAAAGTAACCCTTTTGGCGAAGAAAAACACAGAATGAGCCACACAAAAAGGTTAGTCCAGTGAAATAGATTGCTCAGAGGCTCAGTCCGTGTTTTTCTTTGCCAAAAGGGTTATTTCTGTCAAAATCGCCGCAATGCAGGTTTGCAGCACTGAAAAACCTTGCGTGCCAGTCAACATCACTTCCCGGAAAGGTTGAAGCATTTCGAGGCCGTGACTGCTCTCCCTTCCTCTTCTCCTTCCGTGTGACCCTCTTCCACCTTTTATCCTTTGCAACATTTGCAAAAAATTGTCCGTGACTTGTGCTCACTGAAGTGTGGGACCTCACGCATGGGAACCACACGTAAGTGACAGACCTGTTGGTGTAATAATTCGGGTGATCATTATACTGTATTAGAACTCCGTACAAAGTTTCGTATGGATTCAAGGGTAGGAAAGCCAAGTTAACTCATTTACATGACATTATTTTTTCCATGAACCCAAGTTAACTCATCTAACACTTGGTACATTTTGGTTATATATTCGAAATTTTAATTGAAACTTGTTGGTCATGCCATTTTACTACTCGCCTAACACTTTTCCGCGTGTGAAGGGATGGTGGGACCCCAAAAAACTTGCAAATACGAGCTAAATTTGTGGGACCCCAAAAAACTTGCAAATACGAGCGCTTCATCCAAAAGAAACACACTCGTGTCCCCTACCACCACCACCACCCCATGATTTTGACCTAAATTTGAAATCAAGCCAAAGGTGGTTCAAAACCGGCAATCGGAAAGCATGGATTGTGCGTCTTTTTTCTATATAGCTAGGGAAAATAGCAGACATGCCATACCAATGTTTTAGAAAAGAGAGCTTTTACTTGTGCATTTTGGGTTGTCGCGCATAAATGTGCTTTTACTTGTCTGCCACCAATTAATCCAATTCTCATTTGTGGGGAAACATGAAACTAGATGGCCATTTCCAAAGTTTCATGAATTATCTCAATGTGAATCCATATATGTACCATTTTTGGGGGCTAAATTGCTTAAATGCAAATTTGAACAGTGCATAGATGAAGTACATATCAAACAAATAACTGAAAAAAATACAGAGGTGTGTGACCCGAATGTCTGGAGCCATGGTACAAGAGATATAATGGCTAACCACACGAGCCCCTTCGTCCAACTAGCTAGCACAAAACAAGGGTGAGCGTCATGAGATTGATCGACATCAATTTCAGAACATGCCAAAGTTATTGTGGGGCTCGATATAAAAAAGCTCGAAACAAAGCATGAATATTGAGTCATATCATTTGTGGTTTACATACTACCTCTATATATATATATGACAATACCAAATGAACGTGTGGCATATATATACACACTTGTATATCCTCTTTTAGAAGAACCCTGCACAGTTTTCGGCACCACATGTGTGTTTGAGTACAAGTTCCACTCACTTCCCAAAAGTGTGTGAGCATTGTATTAAGTACTACAAGAAAACAATGGCAAACCTTTGAATCCCATGACTGATTTTTTGTTGTAGTGATATATAGATTTATAAGTGTTTAGGGTTAGGGGGTTAGGGTTTATAGAGATGATGCACATATTTTGATTTCACGCTTGTGATGTACAATACTACATAAGTAAGAAATTAATTAAACAAGCATGACCTTTGTTAGAATAACATTTAACATGTTCTCTCACCATTCATATATGTTGGAGTTTGCCTTGCTTCTTCAATTTCCCACGTGCACATGTTACTACGAGAACCAAGGCAAACTTTTAAATCATTGTTGGGACTGGCTAGATGCACCACCATGCCCAATTTGGGCACATTATAATAAAATATGTCACAAATATGGCCATATATAACTATATATATTATTCGGCTTGAAACCCATGAATCTTCATACACGATAGTCCATTTTGTGAAGAAAAAATGTTTTTTATTACCCTATCACGGGTTTCTTATTTTCCCTGTCCACTAGTACACCTACATATGAGCACTCAATGCGGAAGGGTTTCATTTTTTTATTTCAAAACCAGATCAAAATGGTCGACATGATTATCCATTCAAAGGGGTTGAATATTTCAGTACTATCATTGGTTTATGTATATAGTGTAAGTAATATGAATCTAAAAATGATTTTGGGGGATTTCTATGACCAAGTTATAACACACCTACATTTCAAATTTGAATTACTTCCAATAAATCAGCATATAGTCATTTAAATGTGTGAAACTGGCTAAAAACACTAAAAATCGTAAAGAGTTGGGAATTGGCACTAAAATATGGCCTAGTTTATCTTAAAAATGTAGAGGCGCCATTTTGACCCGTATCTTATGTACCCCACTCGAAAATGATAAACTATCACGAATTACCATTTATTGTAGGCATTACTTTTCACGGTAAAATGATAAACTATATCACGAAGTTCCATTTCCGTCAAGATAGTCCGCATTACTTTTTTGTTGAGATATAAACCCCCACAACGGCGGACACAGATTTGGGGTTTTGGGTTTCAAAATGGAAATTTCAAATTGATGAACAAGTTCTAGGCATATTCAAAATAGAAAAAGCATGTATCTACCCCCTAACCATAAAGTCGGTCGATCTTACGAAGTCTATTGGTTTCAAACATGGAAATTTCAAGAACCTCCCAAAAGCTTCATTTTAGAGTGACTAAAAAAGATCCATGCTTGCCTTTTCATTTTCATGTTTTAAAATTGTTTAAATCTTGGTCGATCAAACCTAGCTAGTATTCAACCAAGATTCAAATGGGCATAAAATTAAAAAAAACAGAAAATGAAAACCAAAGCACATAGCCTTCTTATGTCATATATAGTAAGAATTCAAGTTGATCAGATCAACAAGGTCTAGACATATTCAAAACAGAAAAAAGCATGTATCGATCTACCCCTAACCCTTAACTTTGTCTTATGAAGTCAAGCATGAAGAGAAGTGGTTTTGGGTTACAAACATTATATTGAGATTTCAAGATCGAACCCCCCCAAAAGCTTCATTTTAGAATGACTAAGAAGGATCCATGCTTGCCTTTTCATTTTCATGTGTTTTAAACTTGCTAAAATCTTGGTCAAACCTAGGACTTGACCAAGATTCAAATGGGCATAAACATTCAGAAAAAATCAAAAAATGAAAACCAAAGCACATAGCCTTCTTATGTCATATATATATAGTAAGCATTCAAGTTGATCGATATGAACAAGGTCTAGACATATTCAAAACAGAAAAAGCATGTATCTACCCCTGGCCCTTAACTATATATGTCTTATGAAGTCAAGCATGAAGAGAAGTGGTTTTGGGTTTCAAACATGGAAATTTCAAAAACTTCCCACCAAAAGCTTAATTTTAGAGTGAATAAGAAGGATCCAAGCTTAATTACCTTTTCATTTTCAGGATTTATGCTTGTTTAAATCTTGGTCAAACATAGGATTTGACCAACACACATATAGTCTTCTTATGTCATATAGTAAGCATTCAAGTTGATAAATAAGCATGCATGTCTAGACATATTCAAATTAACCCGACAAATCATGTATCTACCCCTAACACCCTAAACTCTGTCTTATGAAGTCAACCATGAAGAGAAGTGGTTTTGGGTTTCAAACATTGAGATTTCAAGAACCCCCAAAAGCTTCATTCTAGAATGACTAAGAAGGATCCAGGCTTACCTTTTCATTTTATGTTTTAAACTTGTTTAAATCTTGGTCAAACCTAGGATTTGACAAGATTCAAATGGGCATAAACATTAATTCAGAAAAAACAAAAAATGAAAATACAACGCACATATAGTCTTCTTATGTCATATAGTAAGCATTCAAGTTGATAAACAAGCATGTCTAGACATATTCAAACCCGACAAATCATGTATCGATCTACCCCCTAACCCTAAACACTCTGTCTTATGAAGTCAACCATGAAGAGAAGTGGTTTTGGGTTTCAAACATTGAGATTTCAAGAACCCCCCAAAAGCTTCACTTTTGAATGACTAAGAAGGATCCAGACTTACCTTTTCATTTTCATGTTTTAAACTTGTTTAAATCTTGGTCAAACCTAGGATTTAACCAAGATTCAATGGGCATAAAAATTCAAAAAACTAGAAAATGTACAAAGCACATAGCCTTTTTATGTCATATAATGAGCATTCAAGTTGATAAACATGGTCTAGACATATTAAAACAAGAAAAATCGTGTATCTACCATGTCCCTAACCCTAAACTCGATCTGTCTTATGAAGTCAAACATGAAGAGAAGTGGTTTTGGGTTTCAAACATGGAAATTTCAATAACCTCCCAAAAACTTCATCTTAGAGTGACTAAGAAGGTTCAATGCTTACCTTTTCATTTTCATGTTTTAAATTAACTTGTTTAAATCTTGGTCAAACATAGGATTGACCAAGATTCAAATGGGCATAAACATTCAGCAAAAATTTAAAAATAAGAAACGAACGCACATATAGTCTTCTTATGTCATATAGTAAGCATTCAAGTTGATAAACAAGCATGTGTAGACATATTCAAACCCGACAAATCATGTATCTACCCCTAACCCTAAACTAGATTTGTCTTATGAAGTCAAGCATGAAGAGAAATGGTTTTGGGTTTCAAACATGGAAATTTCTAGACCCCCCCAAAGCTTCATTTTAGAGTGACTAATTAAGAAGGATTCAGGCTTACCTTTTCATTTTCATGTTTTAATCTTGTTTAAATCTTGGTCAAACCTAGGATTTGACCAAGATTCAAATGGGCATAAAAATTCAAAAAACATAAAAAATGAAAAACTAAAGCACATAGCCTTCTTATGTCATATATATATAGTAAGCCTTCAAGTTGATGAACAAGGTGTAGACATATTCAAAATAGAAAAAGCATGTATCTACCCCCTAACCCTTAACTCTGTCTTATGAAGTCAGGCATGAAGAGAAGTGGTTTTGGGTTTCAAACATGGAAATTTCAAAAACATCCCAAAAGCTTAATTTTAGAGTGACTAAAAAGGATCGAAGCTTACCCATTTTCAGGTTTATGCGTGTTTAAATCTTGGTCAAACATAGGATTTGACCAAGATTCAAATGGGCATAAACATTCAGAAAAAATAAAAAATAAAAAACCAACGCACATTAGTAGCCCAAAATCGAACCAGTAGTTGGATATTTTTGAACTTGATCTGTAGTAGTGGGCAAAACCCTAGATTAACCGATTTAATCATAGATTCGTAGGTCGATTTTTCTACTTTTTTATTATTACTATGCAGCACATGTGTGTTTGCCCGTCGAGTGAAACTCGAAGGAAAAGAGGGATCACTCGGAAGGAGTGAAGAAGGGAGTGCATTATGGTGTCTCCTTTTTCGGGTGATGATGTTGACTGTTGTGCAGGGTTTGTCTGAGCAGGAGGTGCGAGCGAGTCGAGCGAGGCCGAGAATGAGAGAGGTTTTTTTTTTTGTGAGAGGGACAACCGAAGGATCCTGAAGGACCCAGACTTCCAATACGCATCCTCATGCGTCTTCTCTTGACAAAGAAGATGGCTGGGAGTTTGCGTACCTACCGCACGTGACTTGTGCTCACTGAAGTGTGGGACCTCACGCATGGGCACCACACGTAAGTGACAGACCTGTTGTGTAAAAACTCGTTGATTATTATAGTGCATTAGAACAAAGTTACCTATGGACTAAAGGGTAGGAAATCCAAGTTAACTCATTTACATGACATTAATTTTTCCATGAAGCAAAGTTAACACATCTATCAATTGGTACATTTTGGAGTGACTAAGAAGGAGCCATGCTTACTTATTCGTTTACACGTGTTAAACTTGTTTAAATCTTGCTCAAACCAGACAAATCATGTATCTACCCCCTAACCATAAACTCTCGGTCGATCTTATGAAGTCTAGCATGAAGAGAAGTCGTATTGGTTTCAAACATGGAAATTTCAAGAACCTCCCACGAGCTTCATTTTAGAGTGACTACAAAAGATCCAGGCTTGCTTTTCATTTTCATGTTTTTAAATTGTTTAAATCTTGGTCAAACCTAGCTAGTATTTGACCAAGATTCAAATGGGCATAAAATTAAAAAAACCAGAAAAATGAAAAACCAAAGCACATAGCCTTCTTATGTCATATAAAATAAGCATTCAAGTTGATAAACAAGGTCTAGACATATTCAAAATAGAAAAAGCATGTATCTACCCCTAACCCTTAACTCTGTCTTATGAAGTCAAGCATGAAGAGAAGTGGTTTTGGGTTTCAAACATGGAAATTTCAAAAACTTCCAAAAGCTTAATTTTAGAGTGACTAGGAAAGGATCCAGGCTTAACTTTTAATTTTCATGTTTCAAGTTTGTTTAAATCTTGGTCAAACCTAGGATTTGACCAACAAGATTCAAATGAGCATAATAATTTAGAAAAAAAAAAAAAACCAAAGAACATAGTCTTCTTACGTCATATATATAGTAAGCATTCAAGATGATAAACAAGGTCTAGACATATTCAAACCCGACAAATCATGTATCTACTCCTAACCCTAAACTCTGTCTTATGAAGTCAACCGTGAAGAGAAGTGGTTTTGGGTTTAAACATTGAGATTTCAAGAACACCCCAAAAGCTTCATTTTTAGAATGACTAAGAAGGATCCATGCTTACCTTTTCATTTTCATGTCTTAAACTTGTTTAAATCCTGATCAAAACTAGGATTTGAACGAGATTCAAATGGGTATAAAAAATAAAAAAACGCACATAGCCTTTTTATGTCATATAATGCATGAGCACTCAAGTTGATAAACATGGTCTAGACATATTCAAACTAGAAAAATCATGTATCTACCCCTGGCCCTAACCCTAAGAAGGATCCAGGCTTACCCTTTTCATTTTCATGTGTTTTAAACTTGCTTAAGTCTTGGTCAAACCTAGGATTTGACCAAGACTCAAATGGGCATAAAAACTCAAACCCGATAAACATTCACCTTTTTCTATATAGTTAGGGTTAGGGTTTATGGTTTATAGAGATCGATGCACATATTTTCATTTCACATTTGTGATGTACAATAATACATAGGTAAGATTCCAAGCATGACCTTTGTTAGAATAACCTTTAACGTGTTCTCTCACCGGCCTTTAGATTCAAATGGGCATAAACATTCAGAAAAAATCAAAAAAATGAAAAACCAAAGCACATAGTCTTCTTATGTCATATAGTAAGAATTGAAGTTGATAAACAAGGTCTAGACATATTCAAACCAGCCAAATCATGTATCTACACCTAACCCTAAACTTTATCTTATGAAGTCAAGCATGAAGAGAAATGGTTTTGGGTTTCAAACATGGAAATTTCAAAAACCTCCCAAAAGCTTCATTTTAGAGTGACTAAGAAGGATACAGGCTTACCTTTTCATTTTCATGTTTTAAGTTTGTTTAAATCTTGGTCAAACCTAGGATTTGACCAACAAGATTCAAATGAGCATAAAAATTTAGAAAAAAATCAAAAAAATAGAAAAGAAAAACCAAAGCACATAGTATTCTTAAGTCATATATATAGTAAGCATTCAAATTGATAAACAAGTTCTAGACATATTCAAACCCGACAAATCATGTATCTACCCCTAACCCTAAACTCTTTCTTATGAAGCCAACCATATGAAGAGAAGTGGTTTTGGGTTTCAAACATTGAGATTTCAAAAAAAAACCAAAAGCTTCATTTTAGAATGACTAAGAAGGATCCAGGCTTACCTTTTCATTTTCATGTGTTTTAAACTTGCTTAAATCTTGGTCAAACCTAGGATTTGACCAAGATTCAAATGGGCATAAACATTCAGAAAAAAATCAAAAATTGAAAACCAAAGCACATGAATCTTCATACACACTATAGTCCGTCTTGTGAAGACATTTTGTTTTTTACTACCCTATGTCCCTATCACAGGTTTCTTATTTTCCCTGTCAACTAGTACACCTATAAGCACTCAATGCGGAAGGGTTTCATTTTTGAGGTTTTCTTCATTTTCATTTATTTATTTCAAAACCAGGTAAAAATGGTCGACATGATTATCCATGCAAAGGGGTCGAATATTTCTAGGCAGCACATGTGTTTGCCCGTCCAGTGAAACTCGGAGGAAGAGGGATCACACGGAAGGAGACGAAGGGAGAGAAGTGAGTGGGGCCCTCTTATTTATGGTGTCTGACCTTTTTCAGGGTTTGTCACTGCGCAGGAGGTGCGAGCGAGCGAGCGAGGCCGATAATGAGAGAGATGTTTTTTCTTTTTTTGAGAGAGAGAGGGACAACCGAAGGATCCTGAAGGACTCAGACTTCCAATACGCACCAGAGCACAGTTTACAACAAGACACAGAATAAACAGGAAATTTCATCTAAATCCCTAACTTTTACATGGAAGACCCCACGCTGAAAGCAAGAAATGCGATCGGGTCCTTAACAGCCACCGCCCAGATTGATCCTCGTCGCAGCCGGGGACGAACCACTTAGCGCGACCAAATCGCCATGGCCTACTGTGCGTGCACACCATGGCCTCCGAGCTGAGGTAGAAACGCAATGCCAAAACCAGCAGCCAGCGGAGGTGGATAACTGGAGAGAGAGAGAGGGGGGAGTTTTGATGCGTCTTCTCTTGACAAAGAAGATGGGAGTTTGCCTACCGACCGCACATGACTTGTGCTCACTGAAGTGTGGGACCTCACGCATGGGAACCACACGTAAGTGACAGACCTGTTGGTGTAATAACTAGGGTGATCATTATACTGTATTAGTACAAAGTTTCCTATGGATTCAAGGGTAGGAAAGCCAAGTTAACTCATTTACATGACATTATTTTTTCCATGAAGCCAAGTTAACTCATCTATCAATTGGTACATTCTGGTTATATTCGAAATTTTACTTGAAACTTGTTGTTCATGCCATTTTACTACTCGCCTACCACTTTTTCCGCGCGTGAAGGGAGGGGGTGGGCATGATGCTACCCTGAATTTTTGTGACCCCCAAAAACTAGCAAATATGAGAGAGGCATCCAAAGAAACACACTCGTCCCCCCCCCCCCCCAATTTGAAATCCAGCCAAAGGTGTATCAAAAAAGGCAATCGAAAAGCATGGATTGTTCATCTTTTTCTATATAGTTAGGGTTAGGGTTTATGGTTTATAGAGATGCACATATTTTCATTTCACATTTGTGATGTACAATAATACATAGGTAAGATTCCAAGCATGACCTTTGTTAGAATAACCTTTAACGTGTTCTCTCACCTTTAGATTCAAATGGGCATAAACATTCAGAAAAAATCAAAAAATGAAAAACCAAAGCACATAGTCTTCTTATGTCATATAGTAAGAATTGAAGTTGATAAACAAGGTCTAGACATATTCAAACCAGTCAAATCATGTATCAACACCTAACCCTAAACTTTATCTTATGAAGTCAAGCATGAAGAGAAATGGTTTTGGGTTTCAAACATGGAAATTTCAAAACCTCCCAAAACTTCATTTTAGAGTGACTAAGAAGGATACAGGCTTACCTTTTCATTTTCATGTTTTAAACTTGTTTAAATCCTGGTCAAAACTAGGATTTGAACGAGATTCAAATGGGTATAAAAAATAAAAAAACGCACATAGCCTTTTTATGTCATATAATGCATGAGCACTCAAGTTGATAAACATGGTCTAGACATATTCAAACTAGAAAAATCATGTATCTACCCTGGCCCTAACCTTAAACTTTGTATTATGGAGTCAAGCATGAAGAGAAGTGGGGTTTTGGGTTTCAAACATGGAAATTTCAAATTGATGAACAAGTTCTAGGCATATTCAAAACAGAGAAAGCATGTATCTACCCCCTAACCATAAAGTCGGTCGATCTTACGAAGTCTATTGGTTTCAAACATGGAAATTTCAAGAACCTCCCAAAAGCTTCATTTTAGAGTGACTAAAAAAGATCCATGCTTGCCTTTTCATTTTCATGTTTTAAAATTGTTTAAATCTTGGTCGATCAAACCTAGCTAGTATTCAACCAAGATTCAAATGGGCATAAAATTAAAAAAACAGAAAATGAAAACCAAAGCACATAGCCTTCTTATGTCATATATAGTAAGAATTCAAGTTGATCAGATCAACAAGGTCTAGACATATTCAAAACAGAAAAAAGCATGTATCGATCTACCCCTAACCCTTAACTTTGTCTTATGAAGTCAAGCATGAAGAGAAGTGGTTTTGGGTTAAAAACATTATATTGAGATTTCAAGAACCCCCAAAAGCTTCATTTTAGAATGACTAAGAAGGATCCATGCTTGCCTTTTCATTTTCATGTGTTTTAAACTTGCTAAAATCTTGGTCAAACCTAGGACTTGACCAAGATTCAAATGGGCATAAACATTCAGAAAAAATCAAAAAATGAAAACCAAAGCACATAGCCTTCTTATGTCATATATATATAGTAAGCATTCAAGTTGATCGATATGAACAAGGTCTAGACATATTCAAAACAGAAAAAGCATGTATCTACCCCTGGCCCTTAACTATATATGTCTTATGAAGTCAAGCATGAAGAGAAGTGGTTTTGGGTTTCAAACATGGAAATTTCAAAACTTCCCACCAAAAGCTTAATTTTAGAGTGAATAAGAAGGATCCAAGCTTAATTACCTTTTCATTTTCAGGATTTATGCTTGTTTAAATCTTGGTCAAACATAGGATTTGACCAACACACATATAGTCTTCTTATGTCATATAGTAAGCATTCAAGTTGATAAATAAGCATGCATGTCTAGACATATTCAAATTAACCCGACAAATCATGTATCTACCCCTAACACCCTAAACTCTGTCTTATGAAGTCAACCATGAAGAGAAGTGGTTTTGGGTTTCAAACATTGAGATTTCAAGAACCCCCCAAAAGCTTCATTCTAGAATGACTAAGAAGGATCCAGGCTTACCTTTTCATTTTATGTTTTAAACTTGTTTAAATCTTGGTCAAACCTAGGATTTGACAAGATTCAAATGGGCATAAACATTAATTCAGAAAACAAAAAAATGAAAATACAACGCACATATAGTCTTCTTATGTCATATAGTAAGCATTCAAGTTGATAAACAAGCATGTCTAGACATATTCAAACCCGACAAATCATGTATCGATCTACCCCCTAACCCTAAACACTCTGTCTTATGAAGTCAACCATGAAGAGAAGTGGTTTTGGGTTTCAAACATTGAGATTTCAAGAACCCCCCAAAAGCTTCACTTTTGAATGACTAAGAAGGATCCAGACTTACCTTTTCATTTTCATGTTTTAAACTTGTTTAAATCTTGGTCAAACCTAGGATTTAACCAAGATTCAATGGGCATAAAAATTCAAAAAACTAGAAAATGTACAAAGCACATAGCCTTTTTATGTCATATAATGAGCATTCAAGTTGATAAACATGGTCTAGACATATTAAAACAAGAAAAATCGTGTATCTACCATGTCCCTAACCCTAAACTCGATCTGTCTTATGAAGTCAAACATGAAGAGAAGTGGTTTTGGGTTTCAAACATGGAAATTTCAATAACCTCCCAAAAACTTCATCTTAGAGTGACTAAGAAGGTTCAATGCTTACCTTTTCATTTTCATGTTTTAAATTAACTTGTTTAAATCTTGGTCAAACATAGGATTGACCAAGATTCAAATGGGCATAAACATTCAGCAAATTTAAAAATAAGAAACGAACGCACATATAGTCTTCTTATGTCATATAGTAAGCATTCAAGTTGATAAACAAGCATGTGTAGACATATTCAAACCCGACAAATCATGTATCTACCCCTAACCCTAAACTAGATTTGTCTTATGAAGTCAAGCATGAAGAGAAATGGTTTTGGGTTTCAAACATGGAAATTTCTAGACCCCCCAAAGCTTCATTTTAGAGTGACTAATTAAGAAGGATTGCTTACCTTTTCATTTTCATGTTTTAATCTTGTTTAAATCTTGGTCAAACCTAGGATTTGACCAAGATTCAAATGGGCATAAAAATTCAAAAAACATAAAAAATGAAAAACTAAAGCACATAGCCTTCTTATGTCATATATATATAGTAAGCCTTCAAGTTGATGAACAAGGTGTAGACATATTCAAAATAGAAAAGCATGTATCTACCCCCTAACCCTTAACTCTGTCTTATGAAGTCAGGCATGAAGAGAAGTGGTTTTGGGTTTCAAACATGGAAATTTCAAAAACATCCCAAAAGCTTAATTTTAGAGTGACTAAAAAGGATCGAAGCTTACCTTTTCATTTTCATGTTTATGCGTGTTTAAATCTTGGTCAAACATAGGATTTGACCAAGATTCAAATGGGCATAAACATTCAGAAAAAATAAAAAATAAAAAACCAACGCACATTAGTAGCCCAAAATCGAACCAGTAGTTGGATATTTTTGAACTTGATCTGTAGTAGTGGGCAAAACCCTAGATTAACCGATTTAATCATAGATTCGTAGGTCAATTTTTCTACTTTTTTATTATTACTATGCAGCACATGTGTGTTTGCCCGTCGAGTGAAACTCGAAGGAAAAAGAGGGATCACTCGGAAGGAAGAAGGGAGTGCATTATGGTGTCTCCCCTTTTTCGGGTGATGATGTTGACTGTGGGTTTTGTCGGAGAGCAGGAGGTGCGAGCGAGCGAGTCGAGCGAGGCCGAGAATGAGAGAGGTTTTTTTGTGAGAGGGACAACCGAAGGATCCTGAAGGACCTAGAGACTTCCAATACGCATCCTCATGCGTCTTGACAAAGAAGATGGCTGGGAGTTTGCGTAACGCACGTGACTTGTGCTCACTGAAGTGTGGGACCTCACGCATGGGCACCACACGTAAGTGACAGACCTGTTGTGTAAAAACTCAGTTGATTATTATAGTGCATTAGAACAAAGTTACCTATGGACTAAAGGGTAGGAAATCCAAGTTAACTCATTTACATGACATTAATTTTTCCATGAAGCAAAGTTAACACATCTATCAATTGGTACATTTTGGAGTGACTAAGAAGGAGCCATGCTTACTTATTCGTTTACACGTGTTAAACTTGTTTAAATCTTGCTCAAACCAGACAAATCATGTATCTACCCCCTAACCATAAACTCTCGGTCGATCTTATGAAGTCTAGCATGAAGAGAAGTCGTATTGGTTTCAAACATGGAAATTTCAAGAACCTCCCACGAGCTTCATTTTAGAGTGACTACAAAAGATCCAGGCTTGCCTTTTCATTTTCATGTTTTTAAATTGTTTAAATCTTGGTCAAACCTAGCTAGTATTTGACCAAGATTCAAATGGGCATAAAATTAAAAAACCAGAAAAATGAAAAACCAAAGCACATAGCCTTCTTATGTCATATAAAATAAGCATTCAAGTTGATAAACAAGGTCTAGACATATTCAAAATAGAAAAAGCATGTATCTACCCCTAACCCTTAACTCTGTCTTATGAAGTCAAGCATGAAGAGAAGTGGTTTTGGGTTTCAAACATGGAAATTTCAAAAACTTCCCAAAAGCTTAATTTTAGAGTGACTAGGAAAGGATCCAGGCTTAACTTTTAATTTTCATGTTTCAAGTTTGTTTAAATCTTGGTCAAACCTAGGATTTGACCAACAAGATTCAAATGAGCATAATAATTTAGAAAAAAACAAAAAAAAACCAAAGAACATAGTCTTCTTACGTCATATATATAGTAAGCATTCAAGATGATAAACAAGGTCTAGACATATTCAAACCCGACAAATCATGTATCTACTCCTAACCCTAAACTCTGTCTTATGAAGTCAACCGTGAAGAGAAGTGGTTTTGGGTTTAAACATTGAGATTTCAAGAACACCCCAAAAGCTTCATTTTTAGAATGACTAAGAAGGATCCATGCTTACCTTTTCATTTTCATGTCTTAAACTTGTTTAAATCCTGATCAAAACTAGGATTTGAACGAGATTCAAATGGGTATAAAAAATAAAAAAACGCACATAGCCTTTTTATGTCATATAATGCATGAGCACTCAAGTTGATAAACATGGTCTAGACATATTCAAACTAGAAAAATCATGTATCTACCCTGCTGGCCCTAACCCTAAGAAGGATCCAGGCTTACCCTTTTCATTTTCATGTGTTTTAAACTTGCTTAAGTCTTGGTCAAACCTAGGATTTGACCAAGACTCAAATGGGCATAAAAACTCAAACCCGATAAACATTCACCTTTTTCTATATAGTTAGGGTTAGGGTTTATGGTTTATAGAGATCGATGCACATATTTTCATTTCACATTTGTGATGTACAATAATACATAGGTAAGATTCCAAGCATGACCTTTGTTAGAATAACCTTTAACGTGTTCTCTCACCGGCCTTTAGATTCAAATGGGCATAAACATTCAGAAAAAATCAAAAAAATGAAAAACCAAAGCACATAGTCTTCTTATGTCATATAGTAAGAATTGAAGTTGATAAACAAGGTCTAGACATATTCAAACCAGCCAAATCATGTATCTACACCTAACCCTAAACTTTATCTTATGAAGTCAAGCATGAAGAGAAATGGTTTTGGGTTTCAAACATGGAAATTTCAAAAACCTCCCAAAAGCTTCATTTTAGAGTGACTAAGAAGGATACAGGCTTACCTTTTCATTTTCATGTTTTAAGTTTGTTTAAATCTTGGTCAAACCTAGGATTTGACCAACAAGATTCAAATGAGCATAAAAATTTAGAAAAAAATCAAAAAAATAGAAAAGAAAAACCAAAGCACATAGTATTCTTAAGTCATATATATAGTAAGCATTCAAATTGATAAACAAGTTCTAGACATATTCAAACCCGACAAATCATGTATCTACCCCTAACCCTAAACTCTTTCTTATGAAGCCAACCATATGAAGAGAAGTGGTTTTGGGTTTCAAACATTGAGATTTCAAAAAAAAACCAAAAGCTTCATTTTAGAATGACTAAGAAGGATCCAGGCTTACCTTTTCATTTTCATGTGTTTTAAACTTGCTTAAATCTTGGTCAAACCTAGGATTTGACCAAGATTCAAATGGGCATAAACATTCAGAAAAAAATCAAAAATTGAAAACCAAAGCACATGAATCTTCATACACACTATAGTCCGTCTTGTGAAGACATTTTGTTTTTTACTACCCTATGTCCCTATCACAGGTTTCTTATTTTCCCTGTCAACTAGTACACCTATAAGCACTCAATGCGGAAGGGTTTCATTTTTGAGGTTTTCTTCATTTTCATTTATTTATTTCAAAACCAGGTAAAAATGGTCGACATGATTATCCATGCAAAGGGGTCGAATATTTCTAGGCAGCACATGTGTTTGCCCGTCCAGTGAAACTCGGAGGAAGAGGGATCACACGGAAGGAGACGAAGGGAGAGAAGTGAGTGGGGCCCTCTTATTTATGGTGTCTGACCTTTTTCAGGGTTTGTCAGTGCGCAGGAGGTGCGAGCGAGCGAGCGAGGCCGATAATGAGAGAGATGTTTTTTCTTTTTTTGAGAGAGAGAGGGACAACCGAAGGATCCTGAAGGACTCAGACTTCCAATACGCACCAGAGCACAGTTTACAACAAGACACAGAATAAACAGGAAATTTCATCTAAATCCCTAACTTTTACATGGAAGACCCCACGCTGAAAGCAAGAAATGCGATCGGGTCCTTAACAGCCACCGCCCAGATTGATCCTCGTCGCAGCCGGGGACGAACCACTTAGCGCGACCAAATCGCCATGGCCTACTGTGCGTGCACACCATGGCCTCCGAGCTGAGGTAGAAACGCAATGCCAAAACCAGCAGCCAGCGGAGGTGGATAACTGAGAGAGAGAGGGGGGAGTTTTGATGCGTCTTCTCTTGACAAAGAAGATGGGAGTTTGCCTACCGACCGCACATGACTTGTGCTCACTGAAGTGTGGGACCTCACGCATGGGAACCACACGTAAGTGACAGACCTGTTGGTGTAATAACTAGGGTGATCATTATACTGTATTAGTACAAAGTTTCCTATGGATTCAAGGGTAGGAAAGCCAAGTTAACTCATTTACATGACATTATTTTTTCCATGAAGCCAAGTTAACTCATCTATCAATTGGTACATTCTGGTTATATTCGAAATTTTACTTGAAACTTGTTGTTCATGCCATTTTACTACTCGCCTACCACTTTTTCCGCGCGTGAAGGGAGGGGGTGGGCATGATGCTACCCTGAATTTTTGTGACCCCCAAAAACTAGCAAATACGAGAGAGGCATCCAAAGAAACACACTCGTCCCCCCCCCCCAATTTGAAATCCAGCCAAAGGTGTATCAAAAAAGGCAATCGAAAAGCATGGATTGTTCATCTTTTTCTATATAGTTAGGGTTAGGGTTTATGGTTTATAGAGATGCACATATTTTCATTTCACATTTGTGATGTACAATAATACATAGGTAAGATTCCAAGCATGACCTTTGTTAGAATAACCTTTAACGTGTTCTCTCACCTTTAGATTCAAATGGGCATAAACATTCAGAAAAAATAAAAAAATGAAAAACCAAAGCACATAGTCTTCTTATGTCATATAGTAAGAATTGAAGTTGATAAACAAGGTCTAGACATATTCAAACCAGTCAAATCATGTATCAACACCTAACCCTAAACTTTATCTTATGAAGTCAAGCATGAAGAGAAATGGTTTTGGGTTTCAAACATGGAAATTTCAAAAACCTCCCAAAAACTTCATTTTAGAGTGACTAAGAAGGATACAGGCTTACCTTTTCATTTTCATGTTTTAAACTTGTTTAAATCCTGGTCAAAACTAGGATTTGAACGAGATTCAAATGGGTATAAAAAATAAAAAAACGCACATAGCCTTTTTATGTCATATAATGCATGAGCACTCAAGTTGATAAACATGGTCTAGACATATTCAAACTAGAAAAATCATGTATCTACCCTGGCCCTAACCTTAAACTTTGTATTATGGAGTCAAGCATGAAGAGAAGTGGGGTTTTGGGTTTCAAACATGGAAATTTCAAATTGATGAACAAGTTCTAGGCATATTCAAAACAGAGAAAGCATGTATCTACCCCCTAACCATAAAGTCGGTCGATCTTACGAAGTCTATTGGTTTCAAACATGGAAATTTCAAGAACCTCCCAAAAGCTTCATTTTAGAGTGACTAAAAAAGATCCATGCTTGCCTTTTCATTTTCATGTTTTAAAATTGTTTAAATCTTGGTCGATCAAACCTAGCTAGTATTCAACCAAGATTCAAATGGGCATAAAATTAAAAAAAACAGAAAATGAAAACCAAAGCACATAGCCTTCTTATGTCATATATAGTAAGAATTCAAGTTGATCAGATCAACAAGGTCTAGACATATTCAAAACAGAAAAAAGCATGTATCGATCTACCCCTAACCCTTAACTTTGTCTTATGAAGTCAAGCATGAAGAGAAGTGGTTTTGGGTTACAAACATTATATTGAGATTTCAAGATCGAACCCCCCCAAAAGCTTCATTTTAGAATGACTAAGAAGGATCCATGCTTGCCTTTTCATTTTCATGTGTTTTAAACTTGCTAAAATCTTGGTCAAACCTAGGACTTGACCAAGATTCAAATGGGCATAAACATTCAGAAAAAATCAAAAAATGAAAACCAAAGCACATAGCCTTCTTATGTCATATATATATAGTAAGCATTCAAGTTGATCGATATGAACAAGGTCTAGACATATTCAAAACAGAAAAAGCATGTATCTACCCCTGGCCCTTAACTATATATGTCTTATGAAGTCAAGCATGAAGAGAAGTGGTTTTGGGTTTCAAACATGGAAATTTCAAAAACTTCCCACCAAAAGCTTAATTTTAGAGTGAATAAGAAGGATCCAAGCTTAATTACCTTTTCATTTTCAGGATTTATGCTTGTTTAAATCTTGGTCAAACATAGGATTTGACCAACACACATATAGTCTTCTTATGTCATATAGTAAGCATTCAAGTTGATAAATAAGCATGCATGTCTAGACATATTCAAATTAACCCGACAAATCATGTATCTACCCCTAACACCCTAAACTCTGTCTTATGAAGTCAACCATGAAGAGAAGTGGTTTTGGGTTTCAAACATTGAGATTTCAAGAACCCCCCAAAAGCTTCATTCTAGAATGACTAAGAAGGATCCAGGCTTACCTTTTCATTTTATGTTTTAAACTTGTTTAAATCTTGGTCAAACCTAGGATTTGACAAGATTCAAATGGGCATAAACATTAATTCAGAAAAAAACAAAAAAATGAAAATACAACGCACATATAGTCTTCTTATGTCATATAGTAAGCATTCAAGTTGATAAACAAGCATGTCTAGACATATTCAAACCCGACAAATCATGTATCGATCTACCCCCTAACCCTAAACTCTGTCTTATGAAGTCAACCATGAAGAGAAGTGGTTTTGGGTTTCAAACATTGAGATTTCAAGAACCCCCAAAAGCTTCACTTTTGAATGACTAAGAAGGATCCATACTTACCTTTTCATTTTCATGTTTTAAACTTGTTTAAATCTTGGTCAAACCTAGGATTTAACCAAGATTCAATGGGCATAAAAATTCAAAAAACAGAAAATGTACAAAGCACATAGCCTTTTTATGTCATATAATGAGCATTCAAGTTGATAAACATGGTCTAGACATATTAAAACAAGAAAAATCGTGTATCTACCATGTCCCTAACCCTAAACTCGATCTGTCTTATGAAGTCAAACATGAAGAGAAGTGGTTTTGGGTTTCAAACATGGAAATTTCAATAACCTCCCAAAAACTTCATCTTAGAGTGACTAAGAAGGTTCAATGCTTACCTTTTCATTTTCATGTTTTAAATTAACTTGTTTAAATCTTGGTCAAACATAGGATTGACCAAGATTCAAATGGGCATAAACATTCAGAAAAAATTTAAAAATAAGAAACGAACGCACATATAGTCTTCTTATGTCATATAGTAAGCATTCAAGTTGATAAACAAGCATGTGTAGACATATTCAAACCCGACAAATCATGTATCTACCCCTAACCCTAAACTAGATTTGTCTTATGAAGTCAAGCATGAAGAGAAATGGTTTTGGGTTTCAAACATGGAAATTTCTAGACCCCCCCAAAGCTTCATTTTAGAGTGACTAATTAAGAAGGATTCAGGCTTACCTTTTCATTTTCATGTTTTAATCTTGTTTAAATCTTGGTCAAACCTAGGATTTGACCAAGATTCAAATGGGCATAAAAATTCAAAAAACATAAAAAATGAAAAACTAAAGCACATAGCCTTCTTATGTCATATATATATAGTAAGCCTTCAAGTTGATGAACAAGGTGTAGACATATTCAAAATAGAAAAAGCATGTATCTACCCCCTAACCCTTAACTCTGTCTTATGAAGTCATGAAGAGAAGTGGTTTTGGGTTTCAAACATGGAAATTTCAAAAACATCCCAAAAGCTTAATTTTAGAGTGACTAAAAAGGATCGAAGCTTACCTTTTCATTTTCATGTTTATGCGTGTTTAAATCTTGGTCAAACATAGGATTTGACCAAGATTCAAATGGGCATAAACATTCAGAAAAAATAAAAAATAAAAAACCAACGCACATTAGTAGCCCAAAATCGAACCAGTAGTTGGATATTTTTGAACTTGATCTGTAGTAGTGGGCAAAACCCTAGATTAACCGATTTAATCATAGATTCGTAGGTCGATTTTTCTACTTTTTATTATTACTATGCAGCACATGTGTGTTTGCCCGTCGAGTGAAACTCGAAGGAAAAAGAGGGATCACTCGGAAGGAGTGAAGAAGGGAGTGCATTATGGTGTCTCCCCTTTTTCGGTGATGATGTTGACTGTTGTGCAGGTTTTGTCAAGGAGGAGGTGCGAGCGAGCGAGTCGAGCGAGGCCGAGAATGAGAGAGGTTTTTTTTTGTGAGAGGGACAACCGAAGGATCCCGAAGGACCGAGACTTCCAATACGCATCCTCATGCGTCTTCTCTTGACAAAGAAGATGGCTGGGAGTTTGCGTACCTACTGCACGTGACTTGTGCTCACTGAAGTGTGGGACCTCACGCATGGGCACCACATGTAAGTGACAGACCTGTTGTGTAAAAACTCAGTTGATTATTATAGTGCATTAGAACAAAGTTACCTATGGACTAAAGGGTAGGAAATCCAAGTTAACTCATTTACATGACATTAATTTTTCCATGAAGCAAAGTTAACACATCTATCAATTGGTACATTTTGGAGTGACTAAGAAGGAGCCATGCTTACTTATTCGTTTACACGTGTTAAACTTGTTTAAATCTTGCTCAAACCAGACAAATCATGTATCTACCCCCTAACCATAAACTCTCGGTCGATCTTATGAAGTCTAGCATGAAGAGAAGTCGTATTGGTTTCAAACATGGAAATTTCAAGAACCTCCCACGAGCTTCATTTTAGAGTGACTACAAAAGATCCAGGCTTGCCTTTTCATTTTCATGTTTTTAAATTGTTTAAATCTTGGTCAAACCTAGCTAGTATTTGACCAAGATTCAAATGGGCATAAAATTAAAAAAACCAGAAAAATGAAAAACCAAAGCACATAGCCTTCTTATGTCATATAAAATAAGCATTCAAGTTGATAAACAAGGTCTAGACATATTCAAAATAGAAAAAGCATGTATCTACCCCTAACCCTTAACTCTGTCTTATGAAGTCAAGCATGAAGAGAAGTGGTTTTGGGTTTCAAACATGGAAATTTCAAAAACTTCCCAAAAGCTTAATTTTAGAGTGACTAGGAAAGGATCCAGGCTTAACTTTTAATTTTCATGTTTCAAGTTTGTTTAAATCTTGGTCAAACCTAGGATTTGACCAACAAGATTCAAATGAGCATAATAATTTAGAAAAAAAAAAAAAAAACCAAAGAACATAGTCTTCTTACGTCATATATATAGTAAGCATTCAAGATGATAAACAAGGTCTAGACATATTCAAACCCGACAAATCATGTATCTACTCCTAACCCTAAACTCTGTCTTATGAAGTCAACCGTGAAGAGAAGTGGTTTTGGGTTTAAACATTGAGATTTCAAGAACACCCCAAAAGCTTCATTTTTAGAATGACTAAGAAGGATCCATGCTTACCTTTTCATTTTCATGTCTTAAACTTGTTTAAATCCTGATCAAAACTAGGATTTGAACGAGATTCAAATGGGTATAAAAAATAAAAAAACGCACATAGCCTTTTTATGTCATATAATGCATGAGCACTCAAGTTGATAAACATGGTCTAGACATATTCAAACTAGAAAAATCATGTATCTACCCTGCTGGCCCTAACCCTAAGAAGGATCCAGGCTTACCCTTTTCATTTTCATGTGTTTTAAACTTGCTTAAGTCTTGGTCAAACCTAGGATTTGACCAAGACTCAAATGGGCATAAAAACTCAAACCCGATAAACATTCACCTTTTTCTATATAGTTAGGGTTAGGGTTTATGGTTTATAGAGATCGATGCACATATTTTCATTTCACATTTGTGATGTACAATAATACATAGGTAAGATTCCAAGCATGACCTTTGTTAGAATAACCTTTAACGTGTTCTCTCACCGGCCTTTAGATTCAAATGGGCATAAACATTCAGAAAAAATCAAAAAAATGAAAAACCAAAGCACATAGTCTTCTTATGTCATATAGTAAGAATTGAAGTTGATAAACAAGGTCTAGACATATTCAAACCAGCCAAATCATGTATCTACACCTAACCCTAAACTTTATCTTATGAAGTCAAGCATGAAGAGAAATGGTTTTGGGTTTCAAACATGGAAATTTCAAAAACCTCCCAAAAGCTTCATTTTAGAGTGACTAAGAAGGATACAGGCTTACCTTTTCATTTTCATGTTTTAAGTTTGTTTAAATCTTGGTCAAACCTAGGATTTGACCAACAAGATTCAAATGAGCATAAAAATTTAGAAAAAAATCAAAAAAATAGAAAAGAAAAACCAAAGCACATAGTATTCTTAAGTCATATATATAGTAAGCATTCAAATTGATAAACAAGTTCTAGACATATTCAAACCCGACAAATCATGTATCTACCCCTAACCCTAAACTCTTTCTTATGAAGCCAACCATATGAAGAGAAGTGGTTTTGGGTTTCAAACATTGAGATTTCAAAAAAAAACCAAAAGCTTCATTTTAGAATGACTAAGAAGGATCCAGGCTTACCTTTTCATTTTCATGTGTTTTAAACTTGCTTAAATCTTGGTCAAACCTAGGATTTGACCAAGATTCAAATGGGCATAAACATTCAGAAAAAAATCAAAAATTGAAAACCAAAGCACATGAATCTTCATACACACTATAGTCCGTCTTGTGAAGACATTTTGTTTTTTACTACCCTATGTCCCTATCACAGGTTTCTTATTTTCCCTGTCAACTAGTACACCTATAAGCACTCAATGCGGAAGGGTTTCATTTTTGAGGTTTTCTTCATTTTCATTTATTTATTTCAAAACCAGGTAAAAATGGTCGACATGATTATCCATGCAAAGGGGTCGAATATTTCTAGGCAGCACATGTGTTTGCCCGTCCAGTGAAACTCGGAGGAAGAGGGATCACACGGAAGGAGACGAAGGGAGAGAAGTGAGTGGGGCCCTCTTATTTATGGTGTCTGACCTTTTTCAGGGTTTGTCAGTGCGCAGGAGGTGCGAGCGAGCGAGCGAGGCCGATAATGAGAGAGATGTTTTTTCTTTTTTTGAGAGAGAGAGGGACAACCGAAGGATCCTGAAGGACTCAGACTTCCAATACGCACCAGAGCACAGTTTACAACAAGACACAGAATAAACAGGAAATTTCATCTAAATCCCTAACTTTTACATGGAAGACCCCACGCTGAAAGCAAGAAATGCGATCGGGTCCTTAACAGCCACCGCCCAGATTGATCCTCGTCGCAGCCGGGGACGAACCACTTAGCGCGACCAAATCGCCATGGCCTACTGTGCGTGCACACCATGGCCTCCGAGCTGAGGTAGAAACGCAATGCCAAAACCAGCAGCCAGCGGAGGTGGATAACTGGAGAGAGAGAGAGGGGGGAGTTTTGATGCGTCTTCTCTTGACAAAGAAGATGGGAGTTTGCCTACCGACCGCACATGACTTGTGCTCACTGAAGTGTGGGACCTCACGCATGGGAACCACACGTAAGTGACAGACCTGTTGGTGTAATAACTAGGGTGATCATTATACTGTATTAGTACAAAGTTTCCTATGGATTCAAGGGTAGGAAAGCCAAGTTAACTCATTTACATGACATTATTTTTTCCATGAAGCCAAGTTAACTCATCTATCAATTGGTACATTCTGGTTATATTCGAAATTTTACTTGAAACTTGTTGTTCATGCCATTTTACTACTCGCCTACCACTTTTTCCGCGCGTGAAGGGAGGGGGTGGGCATGATGCTACCCTGAATTTTTGTGACCCCCAAAAACTAGCAAATACGAGAGAGGCATCCAAAGAAACACACTCGTCCCCCCCCCCCCAATTTGAAATCCAGCCAAAGGTGTATCAAAAAAGGCAATCGAAAAGCATGGATTGTTCATCTTTTTCTATATAGTTAGGGTTAGGGTTTATGGTTTATAGAGATGCACATATTTTCATTTCACATTTGTGATGTACAATAATACATAGGTAAGATTCCAAGCATGACCTTTGTTAGAATAACCTTTAACGTGTTCTCTCACCTTTAGATTCAAATGGGCATAAACATTCAGAAAAAATAAAAAAATGAAAAACCAAAGCACATAGTCTTCTTATGTCATATAGTAAGAATTGAAGTTGATAAACAAGGTCTAGACATATTCAAACCAGTCAAATCATGTATCAACACCTAACCCTAAACTTTATCTTATGAAGTCAAGCATGAAGAGAAATGGTTTTGGGTTTCAAACATGGAAATTTCAAAAACCTCCCAAAAACTTCATTTTAGAGTGACTAAGAAGGATACAGGCTTACCTTTTCATTTTCATGTTTTAAACTTGTTTAAATCCTGGTCAAAACTAGGATTTGAACGAGATTCAAATGGGTATAAAAAATAAAAAAACGCACATAGCCTTTTTATGTCATATAATGCATGAGCACTCAAGTTGATAAACATGGTCTAGACATATTCAAACTAGAAAAATCATGTATCTACCCTGGCCCTAACCTTAAACTTTGTATTATGGAGTCAAGCATGAAGAGAAGTGGGGTTTTGGGTTTCAAACATGGAAATTTCAAATTGATGAACAAGTTCTAGGCATATTCAAAACAGAGAAAGCATGTATCTACCCCCTAACCATAAAGTCGGTCGATCTTACGAAGTCTATTGGTTTCAAACATGGAAATTTCAAGAACCTCCCAAAAGCTTCATTTTAGAGTGACTAAAAAAGATCCATGCTTGCCTTTTCATTTTCATGTTTTAAAATTGTTTAAATCTTGGTCGATCAAACCTAGCTAGTATTCAACCAAGATTCAAATGGGCATAAAATTAAAAAAAACAGAAAATGAAAACCAAAGCACATAGCCTTCTTATGTCATATATAGTAAGAATTCAAGTTGATCAGATCAACAAGGTCTAGACATATTCAAAACAGAAAAAAGCATGTATCGATCTACCCCTAACCCTTAACTTTGTCTTATGAAGTCAAGCATGAAGAGAAGTGGTTTTGGGTTACAAACATTATATTGAGATTTCAAGATCGAACCCCCCAAAAGCTTCATTTTAGAATGACTAAGAAGGATCCAGGCTTGCCTTTTCATTTTCATGTGTTTTAAACTTGCTAAAATCTTGGTCAAACCTAGGACTTGACCAAGATTCAAATGGGCATAAACATTCAGAAAAAATCAAAAAATGAAAACCAAAGCACATAGCCTTCTTATGTCATATATATATAGTAAGCATTCAAGTTGATCGATATGAACAAGGTCTAGACATATTCAAAACAGAAAAAGCATGTATCTACCCCTGGCCCTTAACTATATATGTCTTATGAAGTCAAGCATGAAGAGAAGTGGTTTTGGGTTTCAAACATGGAAATTTCAAAAACTTCCCGCCAAAAGCTTAATTTTAGAGTGAATAAGAAGGATCCAAGCTTAATTACCTTTTCATTTTCAGGATTTATGCTTGTTTAAATCTTGGTCAAACATAGGATTTGACCAACACACATATAGTCTTCTTATGTCATATAGTAAGCATTCAAGTTGATAAATAAGCATGCATGTCTAGACATATTCAAATTAACCCGACAAATCATGTATCTACCCCTAACACCCTAAACTCTGTCTTATGAAGTCAACCATGAAGAGAAGTGGTTTTGGGTTTCAAACATTGAGATTTCAAGAACCCCCCAAAAGCTTCATTCTAGAATGACTAAGAAGGATCCAGGCTTACCTTTTCATTTTATGTTTTAAACTTGTTTAAATCTTGGTCAAACCTAGGATTAAACATTAATTCAGAAAAAACAAAAAAATGAAAATACAACACACATATAGTCTTCTTATGTCATATAGTAAGCATTCAAGTTGATAAACAAGCATGTCTAGACATATTCAAACCCGACAAATCATGTATCGATCTACCCCCTAACCCTAAACACTCTGTCTTATGAAGTCAACCATGAAGAGAAGTGGGTTTTGGGTTTCAAACATTGAGATTTCAAGAACCCCCCAAAAGCTTCACTTTTGAATGACTAAGAAGGATCCATACTTACCTTTTCATTTTCATGTTTTAAACTTGTTTAAATCTTGGTCAAACCTAGGATTTAACCAAGATTCAATGGGCATAAAAATTCAAAAAACCAGAAAATGTACAAAGCACATAGCCTTTTTATGTCATATAATGAGCATTCAAGTTGATAAACATGGTCTAGACATATTAAAACAAGAAAAATCATGTATCTACCATGTCCCTAACCCTAAACTCGATCTGTCTTATGAAGTCAAACATGAAGAGAAGTGGTTTTGGGTTTCAAACATGGAAATTTCAATAACCTCCCAAAAACTTCATCTTAGATTGACTAAGAAGGTTCAATGCTTACCTTTTCATTTTCATGTTTTAAATTAACTTGTTTAAATCTTGGTCAAACATAGGATTGACCAAGATTCAAATGGGCATAAACATTCAGCAAAAATTTAAAAATAAGAAACGAACGCACATATAGTCTTCTTATGTCATATAGTAAGCATTCAAGTTGATAAACAAGCATGTGTAGACATATTCAAACCCGACAAATCATGTATCTACCCCTAACCCTAAACTAGATTTGTCTTATGAAGTCAAGCATGAAGAGAAATGGTTTTGGGTTTCAAACATGGAAATTTCTAGACCCCCCCAAGCTTCATTTTAGAGTGACTAATTAAGAAGGATTCACGCTTACCTTTTCATTTTCATGTTTTAATCTTGTTTAAATCTTGGTCAAACCTAGGATTTGACCAAGATTCAAATGGGCATAAAAATTCAAAAAAACATAAAAAAATGAAAAACTAAAGCACATAGCCTTCTTATGTCATATATATATAGTAAGCCTTCAAGTTGATGAACAAGGTGTAGACATATTCAAAATAGAAAAAGCATGTATCTACCCCCTAACCCTTAACTCTGTCTTATGAAGTCGGCATGAAGAGAAGTGGTTTTGGGTTTCAAACATGGAAATTTCAAAAACATCCCAAAAGCTTAATTTTAGAGTGACTAAAAAGGATCGAAGCTTACCTTTTCATTTTCATGTTTATGCGTGTTTAAATCTTGGTCAAACATAGGATTTGACCAAGATTCAAATGGGCATAAACATTCAGAAAAAATAAAAAATAAAAAACCAACGCACATTAGTAGCCCAAAATCGAACCAGTAGTTGGATATTTTTGAACTTGATCTGTAGTAGTGGGCAAAACCCTAGATTAACCGATTTAATCATAGATTCGTAGGTCGATTTTTCTACTTTTTTATTATTACTATGCAGCACATGTGTGTTTGCCCGTCGAGTGAAACTCGAAGGAAAGAGGGATCACTCGGAAGGAGTGAAGAAGGGAGTGCATTATGGTGTCTCCCTTTTTCGGGTGATGATGTTGACTGTGCAGGTTTTGTCGTGAGCAGGAGGTGCGAGCGAGCGAGTCGAGCGAGGCCGAGAATGAGAGAGGTTTTTTTTTGTGAGAGGGACAACCGAAGGATCCTGAAGGACCCAGAGACTTCCAATACGCATCCTCATGCGTCTTCTCTTGACAAAGAAGATGGCTGGGAGTTTGCGTACTACTGCACGTGACTTGTGCTCACTGAAGTGTGGGACCTCACGCATGGGCACCACACGTAAGTGACAGACCTGTTGTGTAAAAACTCGGTTGATTATTATAGTGCATTAGAACAAAGTTACCTATGGACTAAAGGGTAGGAAATCCAAGTTAACTCATTTACATGACATTAATTTTTCCATGAAGCAAAGTTAACACATTATCAATTGGTACATTTTGGAGTGACTAAGAAGGATCCATGCTTACTTATTCGTTTACACGTGTTAAACTTGTTTAAATCTTGCTCAAACCTAGGATTTCACCAAGATTCAAATGGGCAGGAAAATAAAAAAACGGAAAAAATGAAAAACCAATGCACATAGTCTTCTTATGTCATATAGTAAGCATGAAGAGAAGTGGGGTTTTGGGTTTCAAACATGGAAATTTCAAATTGATGAACAAGTTCTAGGCATATTCAAAACAGAAAAAGCATGTATCTACCCCCTAACCATAAAGTCGGTCGATCTTACGAAGTCTATTGGTTTCAAACATGGAAATTTCAAGAACCTCCCAAAAGCTTCATTTTAGAGTGACTAAAAAAGATCCATGCTTGCCTTTTCATTTTCATGTTTTAAAATTGTTTAAATCTTGCTCGATCAAACCTAGCTAGTATTCAACCAAGATTCAAATGGGCATAAAATTAAAAGAAAACAGAAAATGAAAACCAAAGCACATAGCCTTCTTATGTCATATATAGTAAGAATTCAAGTTGATCAACAAGGTCTAGACATATTCAAAACATAAAAAAGCATGTATCGATCTACCCCTAACCCTTAACTTTGTCTTATGAAGTCAAGCATGAAGAGAAGTGGTTTTGGGTTACAAACATTATATTGAGATTTCAAGATCGAACCCCCCAAAAGCTTCATTTTAGAATGACTAAGAAGGATCCAGGCTTGCCTTTTCATTTTCATGTGTTTTAAACTTGCTAAAATCTTGGTCAAACCTAGGACTTGACCAAGATTCAAATGGGCATAAACATTCAGAAAAAATCAAAAAATGAAAACCAAAGCACATAGCCTTCTTATGTCATATATATATAGTAAGCATTCAAGTTGATCGATATGAACAAGGTCTAGACATATTCAAAACAGAAAAAGCATGTATCTACCCCTGGCCCTTAACTATATATGTCTTATGAAGTCAACCATGAAGAGAAGTGGTTTTGGGTTTCAAACATGGAAATTTCAAAAACTTCCCGCCAAAAGCTTAATTTTAGAGTGAATAAGAAGGATCCAAGCTTAATTACCTTTTCATTTTCAGGATTTATGCTTGTTTAAATCTTGGTCAAACATAGGATTTGACCAACACACATATAGTCTTCTTATATATGTCATATAGTAAGCATTCAAGTTGATAAATAAGCATGCATGTCTAGACATATTCAAATTAACCCGACAAATCATGTATCTAGCTACCCCTAACACCCTAAACTCTGTCTTATGAAGTCAACCATGAAGAGAAGTGGTTTTGGGTTTCAAACATTGAGATTTCAAGAACCCCCCAAAAGCTTCATTCTAGAATGACTAAGAAGGATCCAGGCTTACCTTTTCATTTTATGTTTTAAACTTGTTTAAATCGTGGTCAAACCTAGGATTTGACAAGATTCAAATGGGCATAAACATTAATTCAGAAAAAACAAAAGTATGGAGCTTGGGTCCTTCTTGAAATTAAGCTTGGGTCCTTCTTAGTCACTCTAAAATTAAGCTTTTGGGATGTTTTTGAAATTTCCATGTTTGAAACCCAAAACCATTTCTCTTCATGCTTGACTTCATAAGACATAGTTAAGGGTTAGGGGGTAGATACATGATTTTATGTTTTGAATATGTCTAGACCTTGTTCATCAACTTGAATGCTTATTGTATATATATATGACATAAGAAGCTAGGCTATGTGCTTTGGTTTTCATTTTTTGATTTTTTTGAATGTTTATGCCCATTTGAATCTTGGTCAAATCCTAGGTTTGACCAAGATTTAAGCAAGTTTAAAACACATGAAAATGAAAAGGTAAGAATGGATCCTTCTTAGTCATTCTAAAATGAAGCTTTTGGGGGGTTCTTGATATCTCAATGTTTGAAATCCAAAACCACAACTTCTCTTCATGGTTGACTTCATAAGACATAGTTTAATTAGGGTTAGGGGTAGATACATGATTTGCCAGGTTTGAATATGTCTAGACCTTGTTTATCAACTTGAATGCTTACTATATGACGATAGAAGCAAAGTTTCTTGACAAGCAAATACAAATAATTAACTTGGCATGGATCTTGGAGAAGTCGTCAGTAATTGCCTGGCTTCGTCAGCCACGGATTATCATTCTTCGGGCTCTGCTGATCACTCTTCTTCGTCGTCCACGGATCATCACTCTTCTGCTCATCATCAGTCCACTTCCTCCGCCAATAATCACTACTCTTCGGCGCATCACTACTCTCCAGCCACTGCTCATCATTCATCTTCCTCCGCATGCCATGAGGGGGACTTGCCTGCTGGGTGTTGTCGCTGGAAGCTGGTGCCTTCAAGCTTGCTAGTTCAGCCTGCACGCTTGCAAGTTCAGCATTTAACCTTGCTATTTCAGCTGCAGCATTTTTCTGTGCACGTTCAGCTTTGATCTCTGCTGCATTGCATTTGTAACACACTTTTCCCCTCAGCGTGTCTTCCTTCTTGCAACCGGGGCAAAACACAAGGTAACGCAGGAAGAACCATATCTTAACGTAGAGCTGGTAGCTCACGTAAGCATCTTTAGCTGCATACTCCAGGTTTAAATCAGACAACGGCCGCTCTTCCCAGTAATTGTGCCTCTCTGTAGGGAATTTGTTCTTCATCTCGCTGTACGACTCGTCGATGATGCTAGTTGCAAGACTAGCCATTCCATCCCTCATTAAATATCCTCTGTCGTTGCGACCTTTGACGTGGACCAATTCCTGGATATCGATCCAGTTCTTACTTGGAATTATAATATTCTCGAAATATAACTTTACAAAATCTTGTCTCTTGTCAACGGTGCAGAACACAATTCCTTGATCTTGAAAGAATGAGCGCAGCAGCGCCTTACATTCCCCGTTGGTCCTGAAAGCAAAAAATTTAGTACTTGTGAGATCAACACTCTTGAATAAAATTTGGGACTACGAAGCTAGTCTATGCAATCTCATAGCTTGAATATAAAATTTGAAACTACATAAGTTTAGTAAGTTCATGATCAAAAGTCTGAAAATTATCTAGTCATAATTCATTTGGTACTAATAGAATGCATGAACAACACTTTTATGAAATGTGTAAGTGCATTTGTTTAGTCATTGAAATTTCATTTTGCATCATATAATTTTGAAACTAACAAAAGTCTATTAAATGCAAGATCAAGACTCCGGAAATTTGCTTGTGATAATTAATTTGGTATAATGAAATACAGTACATGCTAGATGAGCATATGGATAGATTCAATTTGATGCAAAAATTTAGTACTTCCGAGATCAACACTTGAATAAAATTTGGGAATACGAATGTTTAGTCTATGCAATCTCATAACTTGAATAAAATTGACATGAGTTTAGTAAGTGCATGATCAAGAGTCTGAAAATTATCTAGTCATAATCCATTTGGTACTAAAAGAATGCATGACCAACACTTTTATGAAATGTGTAATTGCAATTTTTTAGTCACTGAAATATCATTTAATTTGCATCATATAATTTTGAAACTAACAAAAGTCTATTAAATGCAAGATCGGGACTCCGGAAATTTGCTTTGTGATAATTAATTTGGTATAATGAAATCCAGTACATGCTAGTCGAGGGTGACTTGGTTCATCATGCACTAGCGATTAACTAAAATCAGAGCAAGATTAACTAAATCAGAGCAAGATTAAGGTCTACAAACCAGGAATAGTGGCAGACGAGGACGTGGTTCTTCATGGAGAGTTGAACGACGGCGAGGTAGTTTTCTAGTTCGTGGTTGGGGTCCTCCGGAGTGTACTCGAGATCCAATCCTACAAATTTGTTCTCGTTTTCTTCCGCATACCACCGCGCGTACATCTCCAGGTAGTTGCTCATCGTCTGCTCCTCGTTTGTGTAGACAACATCGATCTCCTTGCCACCATGGACGGTGAAGGTCCTAATCTGAGTAAAGGGCTGGATGGCTGACGGCGGAGGAGGCAGAAGCGGTTGCGGAACAGAGGAAGAGGAAGAAGAAGCGTCCATGGCGCAGAGAATGAAGCGGCGAGAATGAAGCGGCGAGAATGAAGAAGCGGCAAGAACTGTCAAGAATGGCGCGGAGGAACAGAGGAGGAAGAAGAGGGTTTTTCGTATAGTGGGAGTGGAACCGTCAAGAAGCGGAGAGGCGGAGGATGCAGAATTTATTACCGGAAATCCATTTTACCTGCTGGCCCCTAATCCACATAAAATTACCGGAAATGGCCCAACCCAGTGGTTTCTACTGCTAGATGGCCCCACACATCAGTGGGTGCCATTTTGCCCCACCCACCCCAAAATGTCCTATACCAAAAGCAACTTTCTCCCCTGTCTCACTCTCTCTCTCCCAACCCAGCCGCCACTGCCGCCTCTTCCTCTCCCAACTCCGTAGGCCACCGCCTCCGCCCCCGTCAAGCAGCATCGCCTCCGTCGGCCGAAGCTCCACTGCCTCCGTCGGCCGAAGCTCAGGTTTGGGGGATGAGCGGGGGATTTTCTAGGGTTTGCCGTACTTAATCTCGGGGGATTTTGGGGTTTCTTTTGTCCGAGCGGCGATTTTCTTAGGGTTTGATCGATTCAAAGTAGATGCTAGTGCTAGCTAGAGTAGATTTTCCTGGTTTAGATTGATTCAAAACATGTGCTAGTGCAGCTAGTGCGAATGTCAATCTGAACCTAAACAACCCAACTTAGTTTTAATTAATGTGTAATTAATAGTTTCATAGTTCTCAAATTGTTCACTGCTTGTTATTAGGTCGACACCATGGACCCCTATGATTATGAAGTTGCCATTTTGGTCCCATCCAAGAAGCCCGTTGAGGCCATCGACATCAGCTCATCCTCCGAAGGTGAGGATGGTGCTCCAGATAGGGTTCACGTTAAGCAAGAGGAAGCTGATGATGCTGCAGCAATGGATTGTGCAGCTGACCATGAGGAAGTTGCTCCTCCTCCTCCTGCTGATGTCCATCTGACTCGTCGAGGTAAAAAATATATATAGATGCAGGATATAGGTCAAATGCTTAATTAGTCTCGGTTTGGCATAATAGCTAGTCAATTTGTAGCATTCAAGGAATACTTCAGTTTCTATAAATACTGTTGGTTTGATATACTTCAATTTTAGGAAAACTTTAAACTAGGCCTTATTCCCTGGTTTCCTTATATGTAGGTCCCAGGATAGAGGCACGTGAGGAATGGGATGACTTTTGCATGTATCCCAATCTAGTGGAAATGAATCCTACACAAGTTGAAACCCTGAGATTTCTTGTTGACCAAAAGCGCCCCGCAATTCCTTTTTATGTGTGCACTATAAAGAGTGCAAGTACCGTGGAAGGCAGTTCCAGAATGGTAAATAATTACTCCATCTCAAGGATGTTTTTGCATCTTTATATGTTGACAATTAATGACTTCATCTGAACGAAGTTTTGCATCTTATAATCTGCAGTACTTCAACCGGAAGTTTACCAAGCAGTACATCTCGAAGAATATGCACCTTCCAGATAATGACTTTCAAGTCTCTTACGATGAGAGACATTGTGTGAAAGTGAGGATTTTCCAGGGCAAAGGGAGGGTTGACGGTGCAGTGATCACAACTAACTGGAAAGCTGTGGTGCAGAAGAGCGAGATGAAGGAAAATGATATCTTTGTGTTTTGGTTCCGCATTCGCGCCCGGGGCGGTCTCATGTTGCATGTCAGGAAGCTCGAGAAATGAGCTAGCAGGCTGAACCTCTCTAATTAAGCTAGTAGTACTATATATATGTGTGTATGAGCTCAAGTAATATGAGCGTTGAAACTCTTATCGATCTGGTACTATCTAATGGCCTGTTGGTCTATGTAATGTGCTCAAGTAAATGAGCGTTGAAGGACCCAGAGACTTCCAATACGCATCCTCATGCGTCTTCTCTTGACAAAGAAGATGGCTGGGAGTTTGCGTACCTACTGCACGTGACTTGTGCTCACTGAAGTGTGGGACCTCACGCATGGGCACCACACGTAAGTGACAGACCTGTTGTGTAAAAACTCAGTTGATTATTATAGTGCATTAGAACAAAGTTACCTATGGACTAAAGGGTAGGAAATCCAAGTTAACTCATTTACATGACATTAATTTTTCCATGAAGCAAAGTTAACACATCTATCAATTGGTACATTTTGGAGTGACTAAGAAGGAGCCATGCTTACTTATTCGTTTACACGTGTTAAACTTGTTTAAATCTTGCTCAAACCTAGGATTTCACCAAGATTCAAATGGGCAGGAAAATAAAAAAACGGAAAAAATGAAAAACCAATGCACATAGTCTTCTTATGTCATATAGTAAGCATTCAAGATGATAAACAAGGTCTAGACATATTCAAACCAGACAAATCATGTATCTACTCCCTAACGACCCTAAACTATGTCTTATGAAGTAAGGCATGAAGAGAAGTGGTTTTGGGTTTCAAACATGGAATTTTCAAAAACCTCCCAAAAGCTTCATTTTAGAGTGACTAAGAAGGACCGAGAGGCTTACCTTTTCATTTTCATGTTTTAAACTTGTTTAAATCTTGGTCAAACCTAGCTAGTATTTGACCAAGATTCAAATGGGCATAAAATTCAAAAAATGAAAAACCAAAGCACATAGCCTTCTTATGTCATAAAGTAAGAATTCAAGTTGATCAACAAGGTCTAGACATATTCAAAACAGAAAAAAGCATGTATCGATCTACCCCTAACCCTTAACTCTGTCTTATGAAGTCAAGCATGAAGAGAAGTGGTTTTGGGTTACAAACATTATATTGAGATTTCAAGATCGAACCCCCCAAAAGTTGCTTCATTTTAGAGTGACTAAGAAGGATCCAGGCTTACCTTTTCGTTTTCATATTTTAAACTTGTTTAAATCCTGGTCAAACCTAGGATTTGACCAAGATTCAAATGGGCATAAAATTCAAAAAAATAGAAGAATGAAAAACAAAAGCACATAGTCTAGCTTCTTATGTCATATAGATAGTAAGCATTCAAGTTGATAAACAAGGTTTAGACATGTGTTCAAACCAGACAAATCATGTATCTACCCCCTAACCATAAACTCTCGGTCGATCTTATGAAGTCTAGCATGAAGAGAAGTCGTATTGGTTTCAAACATGGAAATTTCAAGAACCTCCCACGAGCTTCATTTTAGAGTGACTACAAAAGATCCAGGCTTGCCTTTTCATTTTCATGTTTTTAAATTGTTTAAATCTTGGTCAAACCTAGCTAGTATTTGACCAAGATTCAAATGGGCATAAAATTAAAAAAACCAGAAAAATGAAAAACCAAAGCACATAGCCTTCTTATGTCATATAAAATAAGCATTCAAGTTGATAAACAAGGTCTAGACATATTCAAAATAGAAAAAGCATGTATCTACCCCTAACCCTTAACTTTGTCTTATGAAGTCAAGCATGAAGAGAAGTGGTTTTGGGTTTCAAACATGGAAATTTCAAAAACTTCCCAAAAGCTTAATTTTAGAGTGACTAGGAAAGGATCCAGGCTTAACTTTTAATTTTCATGTTTCAAGTTTGTTTAAATCTTGGTCAAACCTAGGATTTGACCAACAAGATTCAAATGAGCATAATAATTCAGAAAAAAACAAAAAAAACCAAAGCACATAGTCTTCTTACGTCATATATATAGTAAGCATTCAAGATGATAAACAAGGTCTAGACATATTCAAACCCGACAAATCATGTATCTACTCCTAACCCTAAACTCTGTCTTATGAAGTCAACCGTGAAGAGAAGTGGTTTTGGGTTTAAACATTGAGATTTCAAGAACACCCCAAAAGCTTCATTTTTAGAATGACTAAGAAGGATCCATGCTTACCTTTTCATTTTCATGTCTTAAACTTGTTTAAATCCTGATCAAAACTAGGATTTGAACGAGATTCAAATGGGTATAAAAAATAAAAAAACGCACATATCCTTTTTATGTCATATAATGCATGAGCACTCAAGTTGATAAACATGGTCTAGACATATTCAAACTAGAAAAATCATGTATCTACCCTGCTGGCCCTAACCCTAAGAAGGATCCAGGCTTACCCTTTTCATTTTCATGTGTTTTAAACTTGCTTAAGTCTTGGTCAAACCTAGGATTTGACCAAGACTCAAATGGGCATAAAAACTCAAACCCGATAAACATTCACCTTTTTCTATATAGTTAGGGTTAGGGTTTATGGTTTATAGAGATCGATGCACATATTTTCATTTCACATTTGTGATGTACAATAATACATAGGTAAGATTCCAAGCATGACCTTTGTTAGAATAACCTTTAACGTGTTCTCTCACCGGCCTTTAGATTCAAATGGGCATAAACATTCAGAAAAAATCAAAAAAATGAAAAACCAAAGCACATAGTCTTCTTATGTCATATAGTAAGAATTGAAGTTGATAAACAAGGTCTAGACATATTCAAACCAGCCAAATCATGTATCTACACCTAACCCTAAACTTTATCTTATGAAGTCAAGCATGAAGAGAAATGGTTTTGGGTTTCAAACATGGAAATTTCAAAACCTCCCAAAAGCTTCATTTTAGAGTGACTAAGAAGGATACAGGCTTACCTTTTCATTTTCATGTTTTAAGTTTGTTTAAATCTTGGTCAAACCTAGGATTTGACCAACAAGATTCAAATGAGCATAAAAATTTAGAAAAAAATCAAAAAAATAGAAAAGAAAAACCAAAGCACATAGTATTCTTAAGTCATATATATAGTAAGCATTCAAATTGATAAACAAGTTCTAGACATATTCAAACCCGACAAATCATGTATCTACCCCTAACCCTAAACTCTTTCTTATGAAGCCAACCATATGAAGAGAAGTGGTTTTGGGTTTCAAACATTGAGATTTCAAAAAACCAAAAGCTTCATTTTAGAATGACTAAGAAGGATCCAGGCTTACCTTTTCATTTTCATGTGTTTTAAACTTGCTTAAATCTTGGTCAAACCTAGGATTTGACCAAGATTCAAATGGGCATAAACATTCAGAAAAAATCAAAAATTGAAAACCAAAGCACATGAATCTTCATACACACTATAGTCCGTCTTGTGAAGACATTTTGTTTTTTACTACCCTATGTCCCTATCACAGGTTTCTTATTTTCCCTGTCAACTAGTACACCTATAAGCACTCAATGCGGAAGGGTTTCATTTTTGAGGTTTTCTTCATTTTCATTTATTTATTTCAAAACCAGGTAAAAATGGTCGACATGATTATCCATGCAAAGGGGTCGAATATTTCTAGGCAGCACATGTGTTTGCCCGTCCAGTGAAACTCGGAGGAAGAGGGATCACACGGAAGGAGACGAAGGGAGAGAAGTGAGTGGGGCCCTCTTATTTATGGTGTCTGACCTTTTTCAGGGTTTGTCACTGCGCAGGAGGTGCGAGCGAGCGAGCGAGGCCGATAATGAGAGAGATGTTTTTTCTTTTTTTGAGAGAGAGAGGGACAACCGAAGGATCCTGAAGGACTCAGACTTCCAATACGCACCAGAGCACAGTTTACAACAAGACACAGAATAAACAGGAAATTTCATCTAAATCCCTAACTTTTACATGGAAGACCCCCAAAGGTGTATCAAAAAAGGCAATCGAAAAGCATGGATTGTTCATCTTTTTCTATATAGTTAGGGTTAGGGTTTATGGTTTATAGAGATGCACATATTTTCATTTCACATTTGTGATGTACAATAATACATAGGTAAGATTCCAAGCATGACCTTTGTTAGAATAACCTTTAACGTGTTCTCTCACCTTTAGATTCAAATGGGCATAAACATTCAGAAAAAATAAAAAAATGAAAAACCAAAGCACATAGTCTTCTTATGTCATATAGTAAGAATTGAAGTTGATAAACAAGGTCTAGACATATTCAAACCAGTCAAATCATGTATCAACACCTAACCTAAACTTTATCTTATGAAGTCAAGCATGAAGAGAAATGGTTTTGGGTTTCAAACATGGAAATTTCAAAAACCTCCCAAAAGCTTCATTTTAGTGTGACTAAGAAGGATACAGGCTTACCTTTTCATTTTCATGTTTTAAACTTGTTTAAATCCTGGTCAAAACTAGGATTTGAACGAGATTCAAATGGGTATAAAAAATAAAAAACATCGCCTTTTTATGTCATATAATGCATGAGCACTCAAGTTGATAAACATGGTCTAGACATATTCAAACTAGAAAAATCATGTATCTACCCTGGCCCTAACCTTAAACTCTGTATTATGGAGTCAAGCATGAAGAGAAGTGGGTTTTGGGTTTCAAACATGGAAATTTCAAATTGATGAACAAGTTCTAGGCATATTCAAAACAGAAAAAGCATGTATCTAGCCCCTAACCATAAAGTCGGTCGATCTTACGAAGTCTATTGGTTTCAAACATGGAAATTTCAAGAACCTCCCAAAAGCTTCATTTTAGAGTGACTAAAAATGATCCATGCTTGCCTTTTCATTTTCATGTTTTAAAATTGTTTAAATCTTGCTCGATCAAACCTAGCTAGTATTCAACCAAGATTCAAATGGGCATAAAATAAATAAAAAACAGAAAATGAAAACCAAAGCACATAGCCTTCTTATGTCATATATAGTAAGAATTCAAGTTGATCAACAAGGTCTAGACATATTCAAAACAGAAAAAGCATGTATCTACCCCTGGCCCTTAACTATATATGTCTTATGAAGTCAAGCATGAAGAGAAGTGGTTTTGGGTTTCAAACATGGAAATTTCAAAAACTTCCCGCCAAAAGCTTAATTTTAGAGTGAATAAGAAGGATCCAAGCTTAATTACCTTTTCATTTTCAGGATTTATGCTTGTTTAAATCTTGGTCAAACATAGGATTTGACCAACACACATATAGTCATTCATTATAAATCAGCATGCATGTCCAGACATATTCAAATTAACCCGACAAATCATGTATCTACCCCTAACACCCTAAACTCTGTCTTATGAAGTCAACCATGAAGAGAAGTGGTTTTGGGTTTCAAACATTGAGATTTCAAGAACCCCCAAAAGCTTCATTCTAGAATGACTAAGAAGGATCCAGGCTTACCTTTTCATTTTATGTTTTAAACTTGTTTAAATCTTGGTCAAACCTAGGATTTGACAAGATTCAAATGGGCATAAACATTAATTCAGAAAAAACAAAAAATGAAAATACAACGCACATATAGTCTTCTTATGTCATATAGTAAGCATTCAAGTTGATAAACAAGCATGTCTAGACATATTCAAACCCGACAAATCATGTATCGATCTACCCCCTAACCCTAAACACCATGTCTTATGAAGTCAACCATGAAGAGAAGTGGTTTTGGGTTTCAAACATTATTGAGATTTCAAGAACCCCCCAAAAGCTTCACTTTTGAATGACTAAGAAGGATCCAGACTTACCTTTTCATTTTCATGTTTTAAACTTGTTTAAATCTTGGTCAAACCTAGGATTTAACCAAGATTCAAATGGGCATAAAATTCAAAAAAATCAGAAAAATGAAAAACCAAAGCACATAGCCTTCTTATGTCATAAAGTAAGAATTCAAGTTGATCAACAAGGTCTAGACATATTCAAAACAGAAAAAAGCATGTATCGATCTACCCCTAACCCTTAACTCACTCTTATGAAGTCAAGCATGAAGAGAAGTGGTTTTGGGTTACAAACATTATATTGAGATTTCAAGATCGAACCCCCCAAAAGCTTCATTTTAGAATGACTAAGAAGGATCCAGGCTTGCCTTTTCATTTTCATGTGTTTTAAACTTGCTAAAATCTTGGTCAAACCTAGGACTTGACCAAGATTCAAATGGGCATAAACATTCAAAAAATCAAAAAATGAAAACCAAAGCACATAGCCTTCTTATGTCATATATATATAGTAAGTAATATGTATCTAAAAATGATTTGTGGGGACTTGTAGGACCAAGTTATAACACACCTACAATTCAAATTTGATTTACTTTCAATAAATCAGCATAAAGTCATTTAAATGTGCGAAACTAGCTAGAAAGCACTAAAAACCGTAAATTTGGGAATTGACATTAAAATATGGCCTAATTTATTTTAAAAATGTAGATGCGCCATTTTGACCCATATTTTATCTACCCCATGCACAAAATAAACATATTTTATCATCTAGAACATGAAAAACGATTTTTTATACCGAAAACTTGAAAAAGTCTAGTCATCAACAGTGTTAGAAATGGCCAGATGCACCACCATGCCCAATTAGGGAACACTATAACAAAGCTGTCCAGGGAGAATCAAACTTGGTAATATTAACTATGAGATTGAACAAAACGTTATATTTGGTTTACCCTTTGAACCTCCTAACTTACCACAACATTGACTTCTTAATTTTATTTACAAATAGATATTTTAATATCCCATTGTTGTGCAATAATATATGTTTTTATCTCAAATCAATTAGCATTTGATTTTAAAAAACTACCATAATAATTTATGAGAAAGCGTTGAACAAGTTTCATAATGTAATTTTATACTTGATATGACCAATAATAGACTTAAATTAAATTGGATTTCAAAGTTCAGATTTTATAAGCGAATAGAGTTTCATGTTGCAGACTATGTATTAGCTTGACGGGCACCCCTAGAATAAAGTAGGTCGGTCACTTACGTGTGGTTCCCATGCGTGTAGGTCCCACACATCAGTGAGCACAAGTCACGTGCGGTAGGTAGTTAAACTCCCAGCAATCTTCTTTGTCAAGTAAAGACGCATCGTCAAGACTCTCTCTCTCTCTCCCATTTGTCGCTGAAAAAAAAAGAATATTAGACGGGCGCGTAGCCTGCACTGCAGGTCTACAGAACTGAAACCCTGTGTGCCAGTCAACATCACTCACCGAAAAAAGTGAAGCATTTCTTTTCACCATAAATAACAGCGGCCCCGTGAGGCACTGCTCTCCCTTTCTCTTTCTCCTTCCGTGTGATCCCTTTTGCACCTTTTATCCTTTGCACGAAACTCCACTTATTGTTGTCATTGTTGCACAGAACACTCACTTAACCTGTTCTTTTGCACATATCACCAACTCATGTATTTGTTGCACAAAGGTCTAAATCTCTGGCTAAGCTACTTTTCTCTAAGGGCTCCTTTGATTCAAAGGATAGAAAAAGCATAGGAATAGGAAAGTCATAGGATTAAATGGCATGTCTATTTGAATCCCATAGGAAGATGAAGTATGTTTGATTGAAGCAAAAAGGAATTTTTCATGAGGTATGAGCTAATGATTTTTTCCTATAGGAATTACACTACAAGATTTCCATAGGAATTTTTCCTATAGGATATATTCGTATGAATCAAACAACATGTATAGGAAAATTTTCCATAGGAACCAAATCCTACACAATTCCTATGCAAATCCTATGAATCAAAGGAGCCCTAAATCTGATGGCCGGGACCTAGAAGGTAGTGGTAATATCCATTGTCATTGTGTAGTGTGTTTTTAGAACTCTAAAAGAATATGAAAATATTTTAGCAATTGAAATAATATAAATTAACTAATATGGGATATTCATGAAATATATTTTCTACTATCCGGCCAATAGCGAGTGTCATGAAATATATTCATTGTAAACTTAGTGATAATCACTCGAGTTTGATATGAATGGCCTAGCTAGCTATGGGCATCTCCCACTATATATGTTGTCCACACGACCAACCAACAAGCAAAAGGTATTCCATGAGGAAAGTTTCTTATGGGTGACTTTCGTCTCTGCCGCAAAACACGCGCCGAAATTGTTGGCGCGTCCCATTTTCAAGCTACCCCAAAACCTGCGGTTTGCCCGTCGGCCTATAAAACTTCGGTCAACAGAGGATATTTCCCTGCAGAGCACAATTCGAACACCACATCTTTCTCATGCTTCTACCAGGCACACTCCCACGACGACGGCCGTGCCTACCGCCCCTCCTCACCATCACTGCCTCCTCACCGGCCACCGTAGTGACCGACCACGTTTTACCGGCGGACCTCCCTTGCTGTCTAGCAAGCCGGATTAGCTTCCTCGACGCCGACGTTGACCGCGCCATATCTGCTCCGGATCTGCTTCCCCGACTCTGTAGTCCACCTCACCGGAGATCGAGATGGGCAAAAAACGCGGCCCCAAAGTCGACCACCCCCAACCAAAGAGTAAATCCGCCCGGGCCTCAGACGAAGGTTGATGAATACTTTACATGTCCGCTTTTGTTATATGCATTTGATTTCTGACACTAGTTTTCGTTGCTTTCTTGCAATGCATTCTTGCTGATATTAGATCAGTGTAGATAGTTGTTTGCCGCGTAGCTATATGAGATTTCAACCTTACATCTGCTGATCGAGAGGAAGATCGAGGTTATGTCCGCTTTCGCTATGCATTTCTTTTCCGAGAATCACTTCTGTGTGATATATTTTGGGGGTTTGAAGTATGCATTTTACAAAGGTTATGATAGCAGTCAAGCTAGCAGAGCAATTTGTTGATAGTATTAAACTGCCTGTATTTTTTTATCTCGGAACTCTGTTGATCGTAACCTTACATCTGCTGATGAAGAGGCAGAGCTTATGTCCGCTTTCGTTACGCTTTTCTTTTCCAAATATCACATCTGTGCGGTACTTTTTTGGGGTTTGAAGTATACTACCTCCACCCCAAACCTGAAGGCTTATTTTTAAAAGTCAAACCAAGTAAAGTTTGACCAAACTTTCAGAACAATCTATCAAGAAATATAATATTTCGTAGATACCGTACGAAAATATATTCGTTATCTATTTAATGATATTAAATTTGTATTTTGCATGTTAATAATGATTTTTGGTAAAAACTTCGGGATGGTGGTAGTACGTTTTACAAAGGTTATGATAGCAGTGAAGCTAGCAGAGCAATTTATTGATAGTATTAAACTGCCTGTATTTTTTCTATTTGCAACTCTTTGTGCGCCATGTGGAATTGCATGCTCTAGCCAGTTCATCCAATGAGGTTTTATCACTTAACACCAGAAGTTCGGGATTTTATTTTATCACAGAACCACAACCCTATAAATTTGTATCACAAAACACCAACATTTGGGGTAATTGTTTCGCAGAATACATGATCTCTGTTTGATAGCCCATTAGTGACTTCAGGCCACCGTCAGTTTAAGAGTGACAGCAGGTGAAAGACAATTAGACTTTATTTTGTGGTATTTTCTGTTAAACGCTAAATACAAAGCTGTTTGTCAACACTAGTAGTTTAATCTTATGTCCAGACAGTTCAAAAAAATCTTATGTCCAGGGTAGTTGTATTGGTACACATTATCAAAACCTTATGCTGGTACAGAATATATTACCCAAATCTCATGTTCTTGTGTGGTTATAATTTCAATGAATATTTGTCATATGGTAATTCATTTTGTGTGTAGCATATGTAACAAGTGTGACTCATATTCTCATTTCCACAGAGTGTCTACAAAATTTCACACCAAAATTCATTTGTTTGTAGCAAACATGCTCACGTACTGTAAATTGGTGTCACGCTGTAGGGTGATGCTCTTGTCAAGCCAACTAATGACAAATAATGTGTTATGTGAAATAATTTCCCCAAATGTTGGTGTTTTGTGATAAAAATCCCCAACTTGTGCTGCTAAGTGATAAACCGCTCATTCAATAGACCGAGCCTTAGGCATGTATCATTAGATATTTTTTTAGGAAGGCTGCAAATATTTATTTTGAATACTGCGTTGCTACTTGCTAGGATTTGAACTCAGGACCTTGTAGGTCTGATACCATTTCGAATTGCATGCTCTAGCAAGTTCATCCAATAGACCGATCTGTTGGAACTTGGAAGACCCTAGGCAATTATATTAAGCACACGCCATTCCATATGGTTAACCATTGGCATGAAATGACACTTATATGTGTTTGAGTGTATATGTGGATTGCTTAGCCCTTTCCATCAGTTCGGACTTTTGGTTGCGTTGGCTACTGCATGAAGCTTGACATTCATACTTATCCTAAAAATTGTTGCTGCTGCCCTCTGTTGCCCAACGTAAATTATTTTTGAGCCATAATTTGTGATAGGGCAAAGGTGTCCGATCTTTCGATGAGATGAAGATAATTCGATTTGTTGGTGGAGTTCGTGCTTGACGATCCGACTACACGTGCAAAGCTCGTGCGCCAATGCAATCGCTAGGACAATCTCCGGGAGTTACTGATCTTGCGGGAGCACGATCAGCCTGACCAGAAGGGTCTTAATTCCTACCTGAAATCGAGAACAAGTAAGAACTAAAGATGCAATCAGAATATTGCGAATAGAGATGAAAGCTTGATTGATAATGGTGGGATTCCGAATAGTCGGTCTTGTTCTGGGCGTTGGCCTCAAAAGAAGTACACGAAGTTGCAGCAATTGGCTAACTTTTAATCTAATCAAAATCCAAGTTCTAATGACGGCTACAGAGGGATATATATGGGGGAAGTCAAGGGATTTTCGTCCAACCAGCTAGGGTTGGCCAAAAACACCCCTAAATGGGCCTTCCTCCACTTATATTGCCTCTTAAAATACCCTAAAATACCTAATCCGAAAATACATGGACCTGGCCCATTAAATAAGGTGACACAGCACCAGAAATAACTCTTTGGACGAATTTTATGATGGAGTAACTTGTATAATTCATCCAAGCATCGTTGCTTCACTATGGTGGCTTCAATGTTCTGAAATCCTCGCTTGCAACGCCATCCTGAATCCTTGCAGGTCTGCTGCCATCTCCATGCACGTTCCTAATCCAATGCTTGGCGTCCATGCTAGATCCATTCCTAAATAATATAAATACATTTGATTTAGGCAGCATCATATTCTCAAATATATCATGAAGGATTCCTAGTAACGAATGTACCTGAGATGTGGTTGTAGGAGTATTGGTTGTATCTATCATAGAGATGTCCTCATCAATTTGTTTGCCCTTTCCATCAGTCCGGACTTCCGGTTGCGTTGGCTAGTGCATGAAGCTTGACAATATGAACATCAATTATTTTTGAGACATAGTTTGTTTGTCATTACACCTTTTGAGCAGTCTCACTGCTACTATTAATTTGTTCTTACATGCACAGTTCCATGATAAATCTCATCTGCATTTCTCGCCAATGCATGTTAGGTCTTCCACTCGAGAATGAGTACGAAGAGCAACGGAGGCAAACTATCCTGCATAATAGCCGAGTTGCAGCCTCGTTGGGCCTAACACTACATCCTTCTACAAGGTCTAGTGCAAAAACGCCACCCACGTCCCTCACAAAGGATACGGAACATTCCTCTGATTCAGAATTTGATCCTGCTGATTGTGATGGCGAGCTGACTCAGGAAGATGCCCTGGTCGACTATCCTCTGCAACACAACAAGGTGAGTTTTCTCTGTCCTGTCATCGAATTATTTGTCCCAACTTCCATTTGTTGTATCCCAGTCCTACCAAATATGTTACCCATGCCATGTTCAATCTCATTACTACATTTTTCCTGCTTAGTTAACGCATCATATATGTTTTTGCATATGTTGCCTTACTGTTTTTCCATTCCATCTGCATATCATCATCATATAATATTGTACATTGAAATATCATTTATGTGTGACAGGCATCTGCAGATTCGGGCAAGAACTTTTCAAGAACGAACAGGAGGAAGAACACTCAACAGGAACCTCAGGCTGATACCGGAGGATGGGTGACAGTGCGTAATAAAAAAAAGGTTAAGCCTGATGCTCGTGCTGCTCCTCCTATTACAAGGTCTAACAAAAGACTGACACGAGGTGGCGAACAGGCCGAGAATGATAACAGTAAAAGGTCTCGTAAAAACCACAAACCATCGAATCAGACAGAAGTAGCCCCAGCATGTACCAGCCCACACATTCCACAACCACCAGTTGCCAATACTGTTTCTCAGCAACAATTGCCAACAGAACCAGTTTCCACAGCAAATTCGAGCCAACAATTGGCATCATCAGGAGTGGTGGTAGGTAATAATGGCCAAGGACACATGATGCTAGTCCCAGATGATACAGCCTCAAATGTCCAAACAGTGCTGCCACAACACCAGCGAACTGGTGATGATCTCCCTCCGACCCTTAGTCCTGCGAAAGACAACTCCTCTCCCGATGATGAGACCCACGCCAAAAAAGGTAATACTTTTTTCAAGACTTGTAGTTTAATGCTCCCTTATGTATCTATATACCATGATAGCTTGATGTAATGATTAACTTGGTAGGTTCGCCACGATCAATAAAAACGAGGGGGCCAACGGTAGGAAGAAAACTTGCAGCTAAGATTTCCGGAATGGGTTCAAGATTTCGCATCACATCTATTGTAGGTGGCAGAAGGCCACTTCATCCGCATGAATCTTCATATCTTGTATCACATATTGGCTATTTTATCAGGAATGAACTTCCTACCTTCCCATTGTGGAAGCAGCACGTTGACACCCCTTCACAGTTCGAGAGTTTAGTGCATAATTTACATGTAAGTCATGCTTCTCCTGGTAATGATAAATTATTCCACATTGATCTGTCCCATTTCTTGTAGCTTACTGTTGTTTCTATGCTATATAACTCACCAATCATTCCACCGTTGTGAGCAGTTAAGGTTTGAATTCGATGAGGATAATGAGGATGTAAAGTTTGTCATCGCTTCCATATTCAAAGAATTGTTGCGCCAGCACCGCTATAAGCTTAAGGCGACATACTTCACTGGCCAGATTACTGCCAATGTTCGAACAAAGTCTCCTGCACCCTGTATGACTGACGAGCAGTGGGGAGATCTTGTCAAGCACTGGTCTGATCCAAAGAATGTGGTATGGCTTATGAGGACCGTGAAACCAGATTAAATTCCGAATACTTATTTTGCGCCAGTGTCTCACTAGTCTCCTTTTGCAGACGTTGTCTAAAAGGAACCAGGCTAACCGCTTGAAACAACGTTTACCAAGCCGTACAGGATCTCGTCACTTGGTTGGGCATCTCTGGCAAAAAGTAATGCCCCGCTGGTCTGTACTGCTACATATGTTACTCGTAAATTGTGTAGAACTCCATGTGCATGTTATATTTCCATCCTCCATTTTAACCACGTTATTTGATTTCTATATGATTGTACAAAAATGCAGAAAGTAGATCATGCAAACAACATGCAACCAGACAAAGAGATGACTCTGGCAGAGCAGTTCGAGGCATGCCAGAAGAACAAACATAATGTGATAGGAGAACTTGCAGAAAGTGTTATTGTAAGTCTTCTTTATGATTTAATTTTTTTAACGACACACTTGCCAATTTGTAGGAGCAATAATGCGCATGTCAATATGATCTTTTAGGCGTTTTTGTGAAAATGCATTTGATGTGTAATCAGGCATACCAACTTGTAGGATTAAAAGTAGTTCATACACATTAAATCTACCGTCTGCATGTTTCTCTGTAATAACTTTAATTTTTACACGACTGAAATTTTTTCAGGCAAATATGAAATTGGAGATGGCAAAACCCGGGAAAGACGGTATGGAAAAAACTCTAGAAGAATGTATGGAGACATTTACCATGGTACTTAAAAATAAAGATATCACCAAAAACACTTTCCTGCGAAATGCTGGGTTTTTGCAGTCCAAGTCCAAGTCCAAGTCCAAGTCTTTCTCTGCACAAGTTCTGGAGGAACAACTCCAAATAGAACGAGCTGCAGCAGATGTGTTAAGAAACCAAGTTGATATGTTGAGATCGAGATCAGAAGCATGTGATGCCCTACTGGAGGAGGCCAATCAAGTTCGTTATAATCTCTCAAAGACTAATAAAATGCCATAGATAATTGGAGATGAACACTGACATTGACATGTGAGTACCTTGGTATTGTGAAATTTTCCTGAGACTGAGGCAATGTTCCTATTTTGTTGGTGGATGCATTTATCTGCGGCTGGGATCAACTCTGTGGATGTTTTATAAATTGGTTGCCTAGCCTTTTCAATCAGTTTGAACTTAAATGGTATTAGAGCCAAGGTCTCGAGTTTGAATTGTTGATGGTGTGGTTCAATTCATCCTTAATTTGTTGGTGCCCCATTGGCCCTTGTAAAGCTTCATGTGCCTACCTCCGAATCCAGTGTTGAATTTCTCTTGTCACACAGGAGGATGGCTGTTAATGTGTGTATAAGTGGGTTGCATAGCCCCTTTTATATAAGTTTGCAAGTTTCCGTATTGTGTTGTGCCTTTGGGACTCAGCCTGCACTTCTGACTTTTGGTTGCGTTGGCTACTGCATAAGTTTAATATACTAGTTCCATGTGGTTTTTGTTGAGATCTATAATAAGTGGATTGCCTAGCCCTTTCCATCATTTCGGACCTGTGGTGTGCTATTCTCTTTTCCACGTGTTAGACCTCCTCTTCTTAACAAGACTCCATGAGTAGGAGGCACTATGATTTTATTTTTTTGCGCATGAAATTACTCAATTAGACAACTTAATCCCATTTGTTGACTCTCCACTTGAGGGTAAAACTGAGTATATTGCACTAGCCACTATACTCGAGGGGAAAACTGAGTACGGAGTACATATATTTTTCCAGTGTAAGGCTCGACGGTAGAACTGAGTACACGTAACGGTGCAGACGTGCAGTACCACGGACGCGTGTCGTGGTGCGCAGCGGTTAGGCGGTGCGCGTGTTGAGACCAAACGTCTAGCTTTTTTGAGAAACTGCCGAGACCAACCGTCACGTTGCCTGTACAGCTGTCCCTCCCTCTGCACACAGTCTCATTCTCACTCACGCACGCAACCACGCCTCTCACGTCCCATCAACTTCTCCAAATCGAATGAAAAAACACCAACCGCCCTACGTGCGTTCCCTGCCGGCGATGGACAAGAAGAATGCGCCGGCGGCCGTCGCCCCCGAGACCGTCGCCTCCGAGGGCGGCGCATCCAAGCGCGGCGCCTCCGTGGACTGGGCCTCTCTCAGGGCTGACGGACCACTTCACAAGATCGGGGACTGCTTACTGGCGAACGAGGAGTACATGGACACCTACTCTGCTTTGAGGCAAGTTTGTAGAAATTGGCGCTCAGGTTTACCTGAGCCCGACGTGCACCTGCATGAATGGATCATGGTAGAACACGTCCTTCCACGCGCTGCTGATTTCACCTTCCTCCACCTCCGCACATCCCGCTACGTCACCATCGATCTTACGGAAGTTCATGCAAGGTTCAAATTCCTCCATATCTATAGAGTTAATCTATTTTTATTTTCAATCGTAAACATCTTAGTGCTGAATGTTATCTTCATCAATATATTTTAGATACTACTTCGTCGGCTTTTACCGTGGCGTCATCGTCCTTGCCCAGAAGAACCAGCCGCACAAGATACGGCTTTTGAACCCACTCACAAAGACATTGAATACTAGGTTTGAGGCGCATATGCCATATGTTATTCTGAAGTCAGTCGCTGTAATGAAGTCCCCGACTATGGTCTTCGTTTCCAAAGATTACCCGGCGGAAATTGCTTGGGTCGATGAGAGCACTCCAACTAAGGGTATAGATGAAGACTGGGGAGAAGGAAGATTTTCGACCGAGCACCATTCTCTGCGTTGCATTACCCCGTTCAATGGTGAACTGTATGCAATAGCTGTGAACAATTTTGAGTTCGGAAAATTAGTGTGCACCAACAATGTCCAGTTGGAGCAGCGCGCGAGCAGTGTCAACATGGATACACTATTTTCATTTCCAGAACTTGGAAATAACAAGTTCTACCTTGTGAAGTCGGATGGTGCTCTGCTGCTTGTGTTGTTGGACAACAAGCATTTGGAGGAAGGTCAACCATTGGTGTACCGTGTGGACACTGAGAGCCGCTCTCTCCATGCCGTCAATAACATTGGCAGTCGTGCCTTCTTCGTCCATTATATCCGGTGTATCTCCGTCGACACCAGAGTGCACCCGACACTTCGACCTGGCTGCATCTACTACGCAGATTTGGGTTATATCAGAGAGTACTTTGATGATATAAAGGCCTGGGATGAGTGGCCAATACGTGTGGATAGATTAGGAAACTATGGTATGAGAAATGAACAAAGGCCATACCGTTTGGAGGATGTATTGGCTGCACACTGCAGACGGAAGGAGTTCAATGAATATTTCCTTCAGATCAGAGAACGGAGTGACGAAGAAATATATGCTGAATGAAGATCAGATTCATTCATCTTGGGGTATCATAATCTTCATGTTGGCCATACATTGCGTCTTGTATTATTTTCAGATTAGTTTGTCGTGAACATTAACATTATTATTGGCTGCTTTTGGCTGTTGTATGCAGTTGATGTATTATACTCCGTACTTAGTTTTCTGGATTTATTATGCTGCTGTGATTTTTCCTATACTAGCTTCTAGATTTGACTGATTTTGTTTGTAATGATGATGGCTTGATGTGGCTGCTGGCCTTGACTGCCGGAGCAGAGCAATTAGTACTTAACCAGGTGTACCGTCTTTATATTAGTATTATATTATATTACTTGACCATAGCCATATTCAAAATCAAATCTCAGTCGGGCGGCAAAATCTCCCGCCAATCCTGAAATATTTCAGACGGGTTTTTGAATGGGATAACAAGATAGATCACGATGATAGTAACCGGTATTTAATGTGATGATGATTTGATTTTGCACTCGGCCTTGAACAGAGGTACTAGTACGGTCTCACATTTTTTATCATTATACTTGGACGGTAGCCAAATTCAAAATCTCATAGCGGCAAAACTTCCCGCCCACAAAATACAAAAATTTCACACGCTTCCAAATTCCCATTCTACCCCTGTGGAGATGGCAGTCGGTTGGTGGGGGGTCTGCCCGTCATTTTTTGGATCACCACCTCCCTAGCCCGGAGACCCTCCCAAAAAAATTCATTTCCCTCAGACCACCCACCGGAACTTCCCAAGTCCCTCTCTCCCACCTCCACGACCACCGCAGGAACATCCCCCGGACTTCCCTGGTCTACCCGAGCCCTCGCGATCCTCGTCGGCTGCCTGCCGGAGCCGCTTCATCGACGCCGTCATCAACCGGACCGGATCATCCCGCCGTACCTCTAAACCATATGCTCATCCAGCAGTCTACCGCAGCCGGCTGAGCGCCGGATCCGTCGTCCACCGCATCGGATCTTGCTCACCGACACCGTGCATGAACCGGATCTGCTTCACCGGCGCTGTGCATGATCTAAACTCTTCTACTGTCGCTTTTCTATTGCTTGCCTGCAAGTTCTTGTTTAATCTTGGGGGAACCTGTTTGTGCTAACGACGCGCCGTTACGTTTTTGCAGATGAGATGAGTAATCATGAAGTGTAATGGCCGTCTCTCCAACCCCAAGTAGCACATGTAGCGTACTTCATCACCGGATCTATCAACCCCAGGAAGATCTGCTGTGACTCCCACAGAGTGCTTCTCCTAATGTAAGTCCCTTGTTTTAGCGCCATGTTCTGGGTTCAGATGCTTGTTTGTCTGAAGCTCTTTTAGTTCATTCCTAGCTATGACCGTAACACGTTGCTATTTTCTACTTCATTGCTAACTTTAAGCGATTGAACATTTTGGTTTGCATTCCCTGCTCTGTAGATGTAGCCATCATAACTTCTATCTTGCTCAGTCGTTGTTACAAAAATTATAGGTATTATAGTAACATCCTGCTATTATTTAGTTCATGGCCAATTTTAAGTAATTGCACATGTTGGTTCGCATTCCCTGCTCTATAGCTTTTGGCATCGTAACTTCTATATTTGGTTTACATTCCCTGCTCTGTAGATCTAGCCATCATAACTTTATCTTGCTCAGTCGTTGTTACAAAAATTATGGCCTGCTACTATGTTGTTTGTGCCAATTTTTTACTCCATGAACATGTTGGCTTGCATTCCCTGTACTACAGGTGATGCCATTGTTTTGTATCTAGTTCATTGTAAGCTAACAAAGTAAGGACTTAGTTTGGCATGCTATCACTCTGCTATCTAGCCTGTAGTACAAATAAACTTGTCATACTACTAGATAATAATTTTGCGTGCCATCTTGTTCTTCAAAAGCTGCATTATTGACTTGTTTCTCTGACTTGGCATGACGCTCACATATGGAAAGCTGAACATATTGGTTTGCATTCCCTCTTATACAAGTTCACAGGTGATCCCACTATATTCTGTATCTGGTCCATCCTAAGCTCCAGCATTAACTATCCTCTATGTGTTGCTCATTACAAGTTTATATCCCTAAACATCTTGATTTGCATCCCCTTCACTATAAGTTCAGGAGTATTATTTAGTTCACGGCCAAAATTAAGTAATTGCACTTGGCACATGTTGGTTCACATTCCCTCCTCTTTAGCTTTTGCCATCGTAACTTCTATTTTTGGTTTACATTCCCTGCTCTGTAGATGTAGCCATCATAACTTCATCTTGCTCAGTCGTTGTTACAAAATTTATAGCCTGCTACTATGTTGTTCATGCCAATTTTGTACTCCCTGAACATGTTGGTTTGCATGGGACTCGACAGTAGTAAGTCTGCTGTTTCATTCTAACATGCTCTGTTATATTGGCTGTTGGTATGCGGCATGCACTCTTTGTTTGCTTATTGTGCGCATTACAATGATCTTGTTATAACGACGAAATGATGAGTTCCAAATTCTTTGGCAAACAATATTGCAGTGTCTTTGCCATTGTTGTTGTCTTAACTTGTAATGTCTTTGTTTCAGATATAGGTGCTGCATGGACAACTTAAAAGATTGCCGGATCGCTTCATTGTATTGCTAGGTTTAATTACCATTCAATTTCTCTGGGTTCTGTAATATTTTTTCAAAGCCTTGCAGCTGATGTAATATTTAGTTAGTTTTTATAGTTCTTTCGCGCATTTTTTCTTTGGTGCTTGTCGTAAGTGAGGCTATCCGACAGAAATCAATGCTGCGTAAATATTCTCAGTATCTAAATCACGAATTCCCATCCCTTAAACGGCCCAATTAGCGAATCACATACGCCCCGCAAAATCCTAAAGCGCCTTTTACGCCGGCAAAAAGCAACTAAACGGCTGGCCCACTTACTTATTGGGCCACCACTTGATTAACTGTGGACCCCACACTTTTATTGGCCGGCCCACTTGCTTTAAGGTGGACCCCACCCACTCACTGGGCCGGCCCACCAACTAGTTGGGCCAGCCCAATTGCTTTTGTGGTGGTCCCCACGTACTAAACGGGCCGGCCCTTTAAGACGAATGTGGGACCCACCTGTGTTTTTGGCCCGGCCCGCTAGCGTGTTGGGCCGCCCACTTGCTCTATGGTGGACCCCACATACTAAATGGGCCGGCCCTTTTAGGAAAGTGGGACCCACCTGTGTTTTTGGCCCGCCCACTAGCGTGTTGGGCCGCCCACTTGCTATACGGTGGACCCCACATACTAAATGGGCCGGCCCTTTAACCGGAAAGTGGGACCCACCTTTTGGCCGGCCCACTATCTTGTTGGGCCGCCCACTTGCTATATGGTGGACCCCACATACTAAATGGGCCGCCCTTTAGCAGGAAGTGGGACCCACCAGAGTTTTTGGCCCGGCCCACTATCTTGTTGGGCCGGCCCACTCGCTCTATGGTGGACCCCACATGCTAAATGGGCCAGCCCTGTAACAGGAAAGTGGGACCCACCTGTGTTTTGGCCCGGCCCACTATCTTGTTGGGCCGGCCACTTCTATATGGTGGACCCCACATACTAAATGGGCTGGCCTTTTAACGGAAAGTGGGACCCACATGCTAATTGGGCGGCCCACTAACTTCTTGGGACCCCACTTTGTAAATGGGCCGGCCCGATAACAGAAAGTGGGACCCACATGTCTTGGTCGGCCTTTTGTCTGTGGACCGGTCAAACGAGTGCATTCGGCCCGACCCACATGCTTATGGGCCGGCCCATTAAAGTTTTGACCGTCAACCTTAGAGGTTAGGCCCGCCCACGTAACTAATGGACCAGCCCAGCTATATAGTTGACCGGTCAAACTAAGTCAGGCCGGCCCGCAAACTTAATGGGGCCCGCTTAAGACGTGGCGGCCTCGTGTGGGCCTACCATCTACCACGGGCGAGCGTTAACGCCGCTTCGCGCTAACGCGCTCGCCACGTGTCGCCATGACGTCGCAATCAACGGGCTCCGGAAACACTTGGGCAACGGTCCGATTTTCCGTGCGGAAGGGCGCCAAGCACGACGGATCGAAAATCGTCGTAGGACTTTGCCTCGACGCAGTTTCACAACAGAACCCATATCGTCGGGTTAGGCCCATAGGCGACGAAAAATACCCCTTAGCGGACGATTTTGAGACGTTGTCTATCGAACTTTTCTTGTAGTGTAAACCAAGTACTAACATAGCATGCACACCGTCACCTTCACTAATAGGAGGAATAGATCATATCAATACAATCATAGCAATAGTTAACTTCACAATCTACAAGAGATCATGATCATAGCATAAACTAACACGGATGCACACACTGTCACCATTACACGCGTAGGAGGAATAAACTACTTTAATAACACATCACTAGAGCAGCATAGATAAATTGTGATACAAAACACATTGCAATCATAAAGAGATATAAATAAGCACTTCACTACGCCATTCATAACAATGAGTAAGTATTCTGTGATAGCCTAAGAGACCCACACGGTGCACACACTGTCACCTTTACACATGTGGGACAAGGAGTCTCCGGAGATCACATAAGTAAAACTCACTTGACTAGCATAGTGACATCTAGATTACAAGCATCATCATATGAATCTCAATCATGTAAGGCAGCTCATGAGATTATTGTATTGAAGCACATAGGAGAGAGATGAACCACATAGCTACCGGTACAGCCCCCTCGATGGAGAACTACCTCCTCATGGGAGCAGCAGCGGTGATGAAGATGGCGGTGGAGATGGCATGTCGATGGAGAAGCCCTTCCGGAACTTCCCTCCCAGGGTGCCGGAACAGAGACCTGTCCCCCGATCTTGGCTTGGCGATGGCGGCGGCTCGAAGGTTTTCCGTATCGTGGTTTTCGCCTCGTGTTTTCGGCGGAGGCTTTAAATAGGCGAAGGCGTCAGAGGGTCAAGAGGCGGGCGGCACATAGCCGCGCGGCCAGGGCCAGGCCGCGCCACCCTATCATCCGGGCCCACAGGCCCCCTCCGGCGGCTCTCGGTGTTCTCCGGATGCTTCCATGAAAATAGGAACTCGGGTCTTGATTTCGTCCGATTCCGAGAATATTTCGTTACTAGGATTTCTCAAACCAAAAACAGCAGAAACAGAACCGGCACCTCGCATCTTGTTAATAGGTTAGTTCCAAAATGCACGAATATGACATAAAGTGTGCATAAAACATGTAGGTATCATCAATAATATGGCATGGAACATAAGAAATTATCGATACGTCGGAGACGTATCAAGCATCCCCAAGCTTAGTTCTGCTCATCCCGAGCAGGTAAAACGATAACAAAGATAATTTCTGAAGTGACATGCCATCATAACCTTGATCATACTATTTGTAAACATATGTGGATGCAGCGATCAAAACAATGGTAATGACATGAGTAAACAAGTGAATCATAAAGCAAAGACTTTTCATGAATAGTACTTCAAGACAAGCATCAATAAGTCTTGCATAAGAGTTAACTCATAAAGCAATAAATCAAAGTAAAGGTATTGAAGCAACACAAAGGAAGATTAAGTTTCAGCGGTTGCTTTCAACTTGTAACATGTATATCTCATGGATAATTGTCAACATAGAGTAATATAACAAGTGCAATATGCAAGTATGTAGGAATCAATGCACACTTCACACAAGTGTTTGCTTCTTGAGGTGGAGGAGATAGGTGAACTGACTCAACATAAAAGTAAAAGAATGGTCCTTCAAAGAGGAAAGCATCGATTGCTATATTTGTGCTAGAGCTTTTATTTTGAAAACATGAAACAATTTTGTCAATGGTAGTAATAAAGCATATGAGTTATGTAAATTATATCTTACAAGTTGCAAGCCTCATGCATAGTATACTAATAGTGCCCGCACCTTGTCCTAATTAGCTTGACTACCGGATCTTTGCAATGCACATGTTTTAACCAAGTGTCACAGGGGTACCTCCATGCCGCCCTGTACAAAGGTCTAAGGAGAAAGCTCGCATTTTGGATTTCTCGCTTTGATTATTCTCAACTTAGACATCCATACCGGGACAACAGATAATGGACTTCTCTTTAATGCATAAGCATGTGGCAACAATTATTATTCTCATATGAGATTGAGGATATATGTCCAAAACTGAAACTTCCACCATGAATCATGGCTTTAGTTAGCGGCCCAAAGTTCTTCTCTAACAATATGCATGCTCCAACCATAAAGGTGGTAGATCTCTTACTTCAGACAAGACGGACATGCATAGCAACTCACATGATATTCAACAAAGAATAGTTGATGGCGTCCCCGAAGCATGGTTATCGCACAACAAGCAACTTAATAAGAGATAAAGTGCATAAGTACATATTCAATACCACAATAGTTTTTAAGCTATTTGTCCCATGAGCTATATATTGCAAAGGTGAATGATGGAATTTTAAAGGTAGCACTCAAGCAATTTACTTGGAATGGCGGAGAAATACCATGTAGTAGGTAGGTATGGTGGACACAAATGGCATAGTGGTTGGCTCAAGGATTTTGGATGCATGAGAAGTATTCTCTCTCGATACAAGGTTTAGGCTAGCAAGGTTATTTGAAACAAACACAAGGATGAACGGTACAGCAAAACTCACATAAAAGACATATTGTAAACATTATAAGACTCTACACCGTCTTCCTTGTTGTTCAAAACTCAATACTAGATATTATCTAGACTCTAGAGAAACCAAATATGCAAACCAAATTAGCAAGCTCTAAGTGTTTCTTCATTAATGGGTGCAAAGTATATGATGCAAGAGCTTAAACATGAGCACAACAATTGCCAAGTATCACATTATCCAAGACATTATAGCAATTTACTACATGTAGTATTTTCCAATTCCAACCATATAACAATTTAACGAAGAAGAAACTTCGCCATGAATACTATGAGTAGAGCCTAAGGACATACTTGTCCATATGCTACAGCGGAGCGTGTCTCTCTCCCACAAAGTGAATGCTAGGATCCATTTTATTCAAACAAAACAAAAACAAAACAAAACCGACGCTCCAAGCAAAGTGCATAAGATGTGACGGAATAAAAATATAGTTTCAGGGGAGGAACCCGATAATGTTGTTGATGAAGAAGGGGATGCCTTGGGCATCCCCAAGCTTAGACGCTTGAGTCTTCTTAGAATATGCAGGGGTGAACCACCGGGCATCCCCAAGCTTAGAGCTTTCACTCTCCTTGATCATATTGCATCATACTCCTCTCTTCCTTGAAAACTTCCTCCACACCAAACTCGAAACAACTCATTAGAGGGTTAGTGCATAATAAAAAATTAACATGTTCAGAGGTGACACAATCATTCTTAACACTTCTGGACATTGCATAAAGCTACTGGACATTAATGGATCAAAGAAATTCATCCAACATAGCAAAAGAGGCAATGCGAAATAAAAGGCAGAATCTGTCAAAACAGAACAGTCCATAAAGATGGATTTTATTAGGCCACCAGACTTGCTCAAATGAAAATTCTCAAATTGAATGAAAGTTGCGTACATATCTGAGGATCATGCACGTAAATTGGCTTAATTTTCTGAGTTACCTACAGAGAATTAGACCCAGATTCGTGACAGCAAAGAAATCTGTTTCTGCGCAGTAATCCAAATCTAGTATTCACTTTACTATCAAAGACTTTACTTGGCACAACCAAACACAAAACTAAGATAAGGAGAGGTTCTACAGTAGTAAACAACTTCCAAGACACAAATATAAAACAAAGTACTGTAGCAAAATAACACATGGGTTATCTCCCAAGAAGTTCTTCTTTATAGCCATTAAGATGGGCTCAGCAGCTTTAATGATGCACTCGAAGAAATAGTAGTTAAAAAAAGAGAGCATCAAGAAGCAATTCAAACACATTTAAGTCTAACATGCTTCCTATGCATAGGAATCTTGTAAATAAACAAATTCATGAAGAGCAAAGTAACAAGCATAGGAAGATAAAACAAGTATAACTTCAAAAATTTCAGCACATAGAGAGGTTTTAGTAACATGAAAATTTCTACAACCATATTTTCTCTCTCTAATAACTTGCAGCATCATGAGCAAACTCACAATATAACTATCACATAAAGTATTCTTATCATGAGTCTCATGCATAAAATTATTACTCTCCACATAGGCATAATCAATTTTATTAGTAATAGTGGGAGCAAATTCAACAAAGTAGCTATCATTATTATTCTCATCAAGTGTAGGAGGCATAGTATAATCACAATAAAATTTACTCTCCATAGTAGGTTGTACCAAAAGACCACTATTATAATCATCATAAATAGGAGGCAAAGTATCATCAAAGAAAATTTTCTCCTCAATGCTTGGGGGACTAAAAAGATCATGAAAACCAGCTTCCCCAAGCTTAGAACTATATTATTATCAACAATGGTGTTCAAAGCGCTCATACTAATATTACTACCAACAGCATGCAAATAAGATTCCATAGGTTTTTAATTTTCGCATCAAACAATCCATGTTTTAAATCAGAAAATAGAATAAGAAGCTCATTGTTGTCCATTATGCCAAACTAGTGTAAACAAGAAACAAAAAGATGCAATTACAGGATCTAAAGGAAATAGCTTCGAGCACAAACACAATGGCGCCAGAAAAGTACAACCTGGAACCAGAGTATGAGTGCCTTTTTACCTTTCCTCCCGGCACGGCGCCAGAAAAGTGCTTGATGTCTACGGGAGCTTCTATTCTTGTAGACAGTGTTGGGCTTCCAAGAGCAGAGGTTTGTAGAACAGCAGCAAGTTTCCCTTAAGTGGATCACCCAAGGTTTATCGAACTCAGGGAGGAAGAGGTCAAAGATATCCCTCTCATGCAACCCTGCAACCACAAAGCAAGAAGTCTCTTGTGTCCCCAACACACTCAATAGGTGCACTAGTTCGGCGAAGAGATAGTGAAATACGTGGTATGAATAAGTAGTAGCACCCGCACAGAAAGTGCTTGCCCTGACAGAAACAAGCAGAGTAATGCAGCCAGAGTAACGCAGCAGTAGTAACGCAAAGAAAACAAAGAACAAGCAAACAGCAGCAGTAGATTTAGAACAAGGCCTAGGGATTAGACTTTGCTAGTGACACTCTCAACATTGATCACATAACAGAATAGATAAATGCATACTCTACACTCTTGTTGGATGATGAATACATTGCGTAGGATTACACGAACCCTCAATGCCGGAGTTAACAAGCTCCACAATTCAATGTTCATATTTAAATAACCTTAGAGTGCAAGAAAGATCAACACGACTAAACCAAGTACTAACATAGCATGCACACTGTCACCTTCACGCCACGTAGGAGGAATAGATCATATCAATACAATCATAGCAATAGTTAACTTCACAATCTACAAGAGATCATGATCATAGCATACGCCAAGTACTAACACGGATGCACACACTGTCACCATTGCAGGAGGAATAAACTACTTTAATAACACATCACTAGAGTAGCACATAGATAAATTGTGATACAAAACACATTGCAATCATAAAGAGATATAAATAAGCACTTCACTATGCCATTCATAACAGTGAATAAGTATTCTGTGAAATATAGCCTAAGAGACCCACACGGTGCACACACTGTCACCTTTACACACGTGGGACAAGGAGTCTCCTGAGATCACATAAGTAAAACTCACTTGACTAGCATAATGACATCTAGATTACAAGCATCATCATATGAATCTCAATCATGTAAGGCAGCTCATGAGATTATTGTATTGAGCACATAGGAGATAGATGAACCACATAGCTACCGGTACAGCCCCGAGCCTCGATGGAGAACTACTCCCTCCTCATGGGAGCAGCAGCGTGATGAAGATGGCGGTGGAGATGGCAGCGGTGTCGATGGAGAAGCCTTCCGGCACTTCCCGTCCACATGGTGCCGAACAGAGACTCCTGTCCCCAGATCTTGGCTTGGATGGCGGCGGCTCCGAAGGTTTCCGTATCGTGGTTTTTCGCCTCAGGGTTTTCTCGACGGAGGCTTTAAATAGGCGGAAGGGCAAAGCTGAGGGTCGAAGAGGCGTGGCACTCATAGGCCGGGCGCGGTGTGGCCAGGCCATCACCCTATCATCTGGGCCCACAGGGCCCCTCTGGCGGCCTCTGCTCCCTGGATGCTTCCGGTGAAAATAGGAACTGGTCTTGATTGCTCGATTCCGAGAATATTTTACATTAGGATTTCGAAACCAAAACAGCAGAAACAGAACTGGCACTTCGGCATCTTGTTAATAGGTTAGTTCCATAAAATGCACGAATATGACATAAAGTGTGCATAAACATGTAGGTATCATCAATAATATGGCATGGAACATAAGAATTATCGATACGTCGGAGACGTATCACTGTTTTCTGCGGTTTTTGGTTTCAGAAATCCTAGTAAGGAAATATTCTCGGAATTGGACGAAATCAACGCCCAAGGGCTTACTTTTCCACGAAGCTGAGAAGACCTGAGGAGATACGAGAAGCCACGGGGCGCCGCACACACCAGGGCGCGCGCGGCCTAAGGGGGCCCGCGGCCTATCATGTGGGCTCCCCCTGACTCTCCCGACTCCATCCTTCCACCTACTTAAAGCCTTCTTCGTCGCGAAACCCCAGCATCGAGAGCCACGATACGAAACCTTCCGGAGACGCCGCGCCCAATCCCATCTCTGGGATTCGGGAGCTTCGCACTGCCGGAGAGAGGGGAATCATCTCCGGAGGTCTCTTCATCGCCATGATCGCCTCCGATCGATGTGTGAGTAGTCCACCCTGGACTATGGGTCCATAGCAGTAGCTAGATGGTTGTCTTCCTCATTGTGCTATCATGTTAGATCTTGTGAGCTGCCTATCATGATCAAGATCATCTATTTGTAATCCTACATGTTGTGTTTGTTGGGATCCGATGAATATTGAATACTATGTCAAGTTGATTATCAATCTATCATATATGTTATTTATGTTCTTGCATGCTCTCCGTTGCTAGTAGAGGCTCTGGCCAAGTTGATACTTGTGACCAAGAGGGAGTATTTATGCTCGATAGTGGGTTCATGCCTCCATTAAATCTGGGACATGTGACAGAAAGTTCTAAGGTTGTGGATGTGCGTTGCCACTAGGGATAAAACATCGATGCTTTGTCTAAGGATATTTGTGTTGATTACATTACGCACCCATACTTAATGCAATTGTCTGTTGTTTGCAACTTAATACTGGAGGGGTTCTGATGATAACCTGAAGGTGGACTTTTAGGCATAATGCATCTGATAGCGGTCTATGTACTTTGTCGTAATGCCCCGATTAAATCTCATAGTACTCATCGTGATATATGTATGTGCATTGTTATGCCTTCTTTATTTGTCAATTGCTCAACCGTAATTTGTTCACCCAACATCTGTTTATCTTATGGGAGAGACACCACTAGTGAACTCTGGACCCCGGTCCTATTCTTTACATCTGAAATACAATCTACTGCAATGTTCTTCTACTGTTCTTCGCAAACATCATCATCCACACTATACATCTAATCCTTTGTTACAGCAAGCCGGTGAGATTGACAACCTCACTGTTACGCTGGGGCAAAGTACTTTGATTGTGTTGTGCAGGTTCCACGTTGGCGTGGAATCCCGGTGCTGCGCGCACTACACTCCGCCACCAACAACCTTCAACGTGCTCCTTGACTCCTAATCGGTTCGATAAACCTTGGTTTCTTACCAGGAAACTTGTGCTTCGCAGTCCAAAACTTGGGCTACTTTGCTTGGGTTTACTGCTATCCCATCCTTACTAATAACATGACCAAGGAATTCTACTTGATCTAGCCAAAACTCACATTTGCTGAATTTGGCATAGAGTTGATGTTCTCTTAGTGTTTGCAACACTATCCTAAGATGTTCAGCATGTTCAGCTTTATCCTTGGAGTATATCAAGATATCATCGATGAATACGATGAAAAACTTGTCTAGACAAGGCATGAAGATCTTATTCATGAGATTCATGAATATTGTTGGGGCATTGGTTAATCCAAAAGGTACTACTAAGTACTCATGATGTCCATACCTTGAGACAAAGGCAGTTTTTGGAACATCTTCCTTCTTGATCTTTATCTGATGATAACCGGATCTTAGATCAATCTTGGAAAAGACTCCCGCGCCTCTAACTTGATCAAACAGATCTTGTATTCTAGGAAGTGGATACTTGTTCTTGATAGTAACATTGTTCAAATTCCTGTAGTCTCCGCACATCCTTCTTCCTCCATCCCTTTTATCCACGAAGATCACAGGTGATCCCCATGGTGAAACACTCTCCTGAATGAATCCCTTCTGTTCCAGGTCATCCAACTGTTCCTTGAGTTCTTTCAACTCCTTAGGCCCCATCTTGTATGGTGCCTTAGCAATCGGAGCTGTTCCTGGAATTAGGTCGATAGTAAACTCTATCTCCCTATCTGGTGGCATTCCAGGTAATTCCTTAGGAAAAACATCCTGGAATTCATTCACTACAGGTATATCCTCCAGCTTTACTTCCTTCATGCTATTCAATTGTAGCTCAACTTCAATTATCTCCTTTGTAAATCATTCTACTTCCATCGGGGCTTTTCAAAGACACTGTCTTGTTTGCACAATCTATCAAGGCTCCATTTGCCTCTAACCAGTTCATACCAAGAATGACATCTATGTCCTTCATAGGTAGAACGAACAGGTCTGCGTCAAACGCACACTTATTGATCATAATGACATGTCCTTGTTTAATGTGGGTTACTACTATCGTTCCCCCCACAGATAGTATGGTGAGAGGTGTATCTAACTTAGTGCAACTAATCCCATGTTTGATGATGAATTGTTGAGAAATGAATGATGTAGTTGCACCAGTATCAAAAAGTACTTTGCCAGGATGAGTGAGTATCTGGAGCGTACCTATCACTGCTTGATCGGAGTTCACCACCTCCTCCAAGCTGGTGCAGTTCAACTTGCCGAAGGGTTTCTTGTTCTTCCAGTTCCCTCCGGTGTTTCCTCCTCGGCTTCCTCCTCCTCCTGACTGACCTCCTCCATTCTTTCTCTTGGGGCAATCCTTCAACATGTGCCCTCCCGACGACACCCAAAACATATGATTTTGGCTTACGGCAATCCTTCGAGACATGTCCTTTGAATCCACATTGCAAATGATCGGTTTGCCGATTGAAATCCTGGTTTCTCTTGTTGTTGTAGTAGTTGTTGTTGTACTTGTTGCTTGAACAAGCTGGTTCTTCGGCTCAAATCTGGCCTTCTTCCTCTTTTCCTCCTGAAGTTGTTTGAAGTCATCTTCAAGAGTGATGGCTGCATCCACCAACTCCTGGAACTCAGTAGCTCTCAACATCCTGAGCTGTACCTTGAACTGAGGATTCAATCCTCTCATGAACCTCTTCTTCTTCTTGTCCTCGGTGTTGACCTCCTCAACTGCGTACCGGGACATCCAGAAAACTCCCTGACATAAGTCAGGATAGCCTTATCCTTCTGCTCGAGACTCTCGAACTCGACGCTTCAATTCCACTATACTTTCAGGGACATTGGATTCCCAACTTCTTCTTGAACTCTTCCCATGTGAATACCTTTCAGCTGGGTAAACAGCTACTATATTATCCCACCATGATGCGGCAGGTCCACAAAACAAGTATGTTGCATACCTGACCTTCTCCAGTCATTACATCCTACAGTGTTGAGCTTTCGCTCAGTGTACATTAACCAATCCTCCGCGTCCAGGTTCGGGCGCGTAGGCGAATGAGATTGGCTTGGTGTTCGGAAATCCGACAAAGTGACTCCCTGGTTCTCGGGCCTCTCCACCCTATTCTGCTGCATCAGATCCTGAAGAATTTATTCTGCGCTCCATGTACGCGTTGTCTCTCTTCAAACATTTGCATGTATTGGAAAGTTCTCACTGGTCATGGGTGGTGGTGGTGGTGGAAACTGACTCGGCGGCACCCTCCGCCTCTTCCGCTTTGCCTCGGCCTCGAGGCGTTGTTGAATGGACCGTAGCTAACAAGAGGGGGGTGAATGGACGCTACGCCAAGTTTTAACCTTTTTCGCTTTAGCTGCGGAAGGTAAATGTGATTGCTTTAGTAGTGGCGGTGTTCCTACAATGATCCTAGACAAGTGCAACAAGTAAAGGAACAAGCATGATAGTAAGAGTAAGGAGCGGGACAACCGGAGGGCACGGAGACGAGGCGAGGTTTGTTTCCCGCAGTTCCTCCCACAAAAGGGAGTACGTCTGCGTTGAGGAGGTGCTAGCCTCACACAAGAGGCTAGGCGGCCACACCACGAAGGAAGGCCTCACCTTATTCCTCGAGAGAGCTCCACAAAGGGGCTCCCCCTTCTCCACTATGGCACCGGTCGAGGCGGTGATTCCTTCACAAGGTTGGGGCGAGCTCCACACCACAAGGAGGCTCCCAACAACCTATGGGGCTAGCACAACACCAAGCTAGCCTCCATAGGTGCACTTTCTCCAAGATCCCACCATAGGAACCCTAACTCCAAGATCCACTAAGGACTAGCAAGTATTGGTGAAATCTCTCTTGGTAGAACTATAGATCGGGGTCTCCTCCACCACTCCTCAAAATTTGGGCAAGATTGGTTGGATGGTTGGGGAGATCCTCAAGGTTTAAGCTCAGCAACAATGGAGGAGAGAGAGAGGAGAGATAAAATCGTGTTGGGGAAGAAGGGCCATTAAATAGGCCCCGAAATCCAACCGTTATTCCAGTTTTTGCCTAAGCGGTACTACCGCTTGGGAAGCGGTACTACCGCTCGGATTCGAAATCCCCAGAACTTATCCACGTGGACACATGGACGCTCGCGGTACAGCTCGAGGTACCGCAATGGGCTCCAAACCTTACTGGATCCCAAGCGGTACCGAAGCGGTACCAGAGCGGTACGGCCGTACCGTATACGGTACTTAAGCGGTACTCAGCGGTACTACCGCTCAAGGTACCGTAGAGGTACCGTAACTTGTTCTGTGGGTCAATTCCAGCGCAGAACACCAGAGCGGTACCGTGGGGCGGTACCAGTAGAGGTAGCGGTACTACCGCTACTGGTACCGGTAGTACCGGCCTGACAAAAACTGCTTTCTCCTCTTTTCCTCTCCAACCATGTCACCTCGCGATACACACACAAAACCAGAAAACCTATAAGCTACGCTTCAGTCCTCCGATCTTGACGTGTCCAGCGAGGTCACCGTGCACTTGCAAATCTAACAAGAATACTCAATGCACACGGTGAGATTGTTCAAGTGTTGTCATCAAACACACAAAACCCGGTTTAGACTTTGCTCTTTCAATCTCCCCCTTTTTGGTGTTTGATGACAACACAAGACTTTGCAAAAGCATATGATATTATGATGAGATACTTAGATTTGCAAAAGCTCGACGGAGCTCCCCCTAGACATGTGCATATTTTGAATATGTATTTGAATACAAATGCACACATCCTAGAGGCATAACTCCCCCTAGATTTTACAAACCAAGCACATATGCAACAAGGATACTTGACATGTTCAAATAGCATATGCACAATATGGAGGCAACACAAGATCATGCAAAGAGCTTTGGGTGAATTATCATACCTTTGCCTTGAGAATACCCAAACTCACAATAAGATGCCTCCATAGAGTTGATGTAGCCACAAGAAAAGATAAACAACAAGGACACAAAGGCTACAACAACGAAAGTCCCCATGCAAACCCATCCCAATAGGAACTTCTCCCCCTTTGGCATCGGAACACCAAAAAGGAGAAGAAGCATACCAACAAGGATGGTAAGGAAATACACAACCAAGCTTGCAAAAACCAAAAGGGAAAACAAGCTTGAATGAGGTTCTCCAAAAACATGAAGAAAAAGATAGCAAAGAAGAAGGACAAAAAGAAGGTCACAAAGAAACAAAAGAACCAAAAACTCCTCAAGGAGGAGGTTGGTGGCCGAAGCCACCGTGTAAGAGTATAGTAGTGTGAGGTCGCGTAGATGTATCTAGGACTCACGGCTACAACTCAACATGAAGCTCATTAGTCACTTATTTGACAAATAGCATATGTTTTGGATTTCTTTATGCATTATGGGGGGAGGGATAGCTCAATAAGTTTAAACCGCACTCCCCCTATGTTCATGCGTGCCTTTCATCTAGATATATAGTTTGAGAGTGGTATGTGCGCACGACGGTCAAGCAAAGTTCGATGGATCAATGATATTTAGCTCATGCCTCAACTCAATGAAACGCTTCTCATCCAAGGGCTTCGTGAAGATGTCCGCCAATTGCTCCTTGGTACCAATGAAGGATAGAACAATATCTCCGCGAGCAATGTGATCCCGGATGAAGTGGTTCCTTATCTCAATGTGCTTCGTCTTGCCATGAAGAACCGGATTGTAGGCGATCTTGATTGCGCTCTCATTGTCACACAAAAGAGGCACCTTGCTATACTCGAGTCCATAATCCCGCAAGGTTTGCCTCATCCATAAGATTTGAGCACAACTACTTGCCGCGGCAACATACTCGGCTTCCGCGGTGGAGACGGAGACACAATTTTGCTTCTTTGAGGACCAACACACCAAGGATCTTCCAAGAAAGTGACAAGCTCCGGATGTAGACTTCCTATCAACCTTGTCGCCCGCCCAATCGGAGTCGGTGAAGCCAACCAAAGCAAAGTCCGTGTCCCTTGGGTACCATAGTCCGAAGTGTGGGGTATCAACTAAATATCGAAAGATCCTTTTGACCGCCACAATGTGGCTTTCCTTCGGGCTTGCTTGAAACCGTGCACACATACCAACGCTCAACATTATATCCGGGCGAGAGGCACAAAGGTAAAGAAGCGAACCTATCATCGAACGGTAGAGCTTGGGATCCACCGCCTTGCCGGTCTCGTCAAGAGAGAGTTGACACTTGAGATGCATCGGAGTTCCAATGCCCTGGCGCCTTCATATCGAAGCGCTTGAGCATGTCTTGGAGGTACTTTGCTTGATTGATGACGGTGCCTTGTTGCATTTGCTTGATCTCGAACCCAAGGAAGTACTTGAGTTCACCCATCATCGACATCTCAAACCTATTAGTCATCAACTTAGCAAACTCATCATTGAACTTTGTGTTAGTTGAGCCAAATATGATGTCATCTACATAAAGTTGGCATATGAAGAGTAAAAAGAGTGGGATCGATTTTCCCCACTTCGAAACCACGGTCTTCAAGCAACTCCTTTAGATGCTCATACCAAGCTCTAGGAGCTTGTTTGAGTCCATATAGGGCCTTTTTGAGCTTGAAGACATGGTCCGGGAAATGGGGGTCCTCGAATCCCGGGGGTTGCTTCACATATACCTCCTCATGTAGAGGACCATTAAGAAAAGCACTCTTAACATCCATTTGTTGCAACTTGAAGCCATGATGAGAGGCAAAGGCCAAAAGGATACGGATGGACTCAAGCCTTGCAACGGGTGCAAAGGTTTCACCAAAGTCCACGCCTTCAACTTGAGAATAGCCTTGTGCCACCAATCTTGCTTTGTTGCGGATGACGATGCCATGTTCATCTTGCTTGTTCTTGAAGACCCATTTGGTGCCGATAACATTGCGGCAATGATCGGGTCGCTTCATGAGAGTCCACACATCATTCCTCTTGAAGTTGTTGAGTTCCTCTTGCATTGCTATCAACCAATCGGGATCTTCAAGCATCATTAACCTTGAGTGGTTCCACCATAGAGACAAAGGCGTGGTGCTCACAAAAGTTTGCTAGTTGCCTCCGGGTGGTTACTTTGCTCTTTAGATCACCAATGACATTACTCAAAGAATGAGACTTGAGGCGCAAGTGTCTTGCAATAGGATCTTCACGGCGAGTATCGGCTATAGGAGTAGATTCTTGTGGGTCCTAATGGCTTTCATCACGGTTTAGGTCCTCGCCTTGACCTTCATTGTTGTTGAAGTGGGCATCATCATCATGAGATCCGGATGACTCGGGGGTACTAGGAATGGTATTGTCCATATAGATCATCCCCGAACCATTCGGAGAAGAACTTGAAGCTTGGCCTTGGTCACTTGATGTTGGTTGTTGAGGTAGATGAGCTTGCGGTGAATGTTGTTCTTGAGCTTGTTGAGGTGATTGCACTTGATTGTTGTTGTTGTTGTTGAGGTTGAACTTGAGGTTGTTGTAGAGGTTGGCTTGCACTTGTATGATCAACGGAAGAAGCTTGGCCTTGTGGTGTAGATGGCTCCACTTGGGTGGAACTTGGTCCTTCCCCGGTACTCATAGAAGGTAGCTCTTGAGGTCGGCGAATGCCAACACCCATCCTTCCTATGGTATCCGGGGGAATTGCATCTCCTTTCTCACAAGAAGCACTTCGCTCCTCCAAAGATCTATCATCTTCATCGAATGTCACATCACAAGATTCTACAACTCGCCCATTTGACTTGTTGAAGACTCTATAGGCGTGAGAATCCGTAGCATAGCCAACGAAAATTCCTTCTTGAGCTCTTGAATCAAACTTGGATAGACGTGTGTCCTTGACAAGCACATAGCATTTGCATCCGAAGACCTTGAAGTATGACACATTGGGCTTGTTGCCGGTGAGAATCTCATATGGTGTCTTCTCTAGACCCTTGCGAAAGTATAGGCGATTAGTAGCATGACACGCGGTAGAAATAGTTTCCGCTCGAGGTTGAGTTGACTCTCCATCATGTTGATACGTCTCCAACGTATCTATAATTTCTGATGTTCCATGCTAGTTTTATGACAATACCTACATGTTTTGCTCACACTTTATGATGTTTTCATGCATTTTCCGGAACTATGCTGTTTTTGGTTCCAGAAAGGCTGTTCGGGCAATATTCTCGATTCGACGAAACGAAGACCAAACATCATAATTCACCGAGACGGACCAGGACACCGAAGGAGAGTCGGAGGAGCCTGGGCCCCAGCATCGAGGCGGCGCGGCCTGGAAGGGGCGCGCCAGCCTATGGGGTGGGACCAGGCGCCCCCTGCGCCGCCTCTTCGCCTATAAGACCCCTCGCGACCTAAAACTTCGATACAATTGACGAAACTCCGTAAAGACTCTAGGGGCACCACGCCATCGCGAAACTCCGTTTCTGGGACAGAAGCCCTGCCGTCACGCCGCCGGACGGGGAAGTGTGGAAGCCATCTCCATCAACGCCACCGCCTCCATCATGCTCCGTGAGTAGTTCCATGGACTACGGGTTCTAGCCGTAGCTAGTTGGTACTCTCTCCCCCATGTACTTCAATACAATGATCTCATGAGCTTCCTTACATGATTGAGATTCATCTGATGTAATCGGTGTTGTGTTTGTTGGGATCCGATGGATTGTTACGTTATGATTAGTCTATCTATAAAGTTTGTGAAGTTATTGTTGCTGCAATCTTGTTGTGTTTAATGCTTGTCACTAGGGCCGAGTGGCATGATCTTAGATTTAAGCTCTATACTTATTGCTTGATTGTATCTACAAGTTGTTTGCACATGTCTATGTCCTGAACCCGAGGCCCCAGAGTGATAGCAAGGATAACTAGAGGGGAAGGCGTAGGTATGAGGATCACATGTTTTCACCAAGTGTTAATGCTTTGCTCCGGTGCTCTATTAAAAGGAGTACCCCAGTAGATTCCCTTGAGACCCGGCTGCCACCGGCTGGTTGGACAAAAGATGTTGTGCAAGTTTCTCATTGCGAGCACGTATGACTATATATGGAAAACATGCCTACATGATTAATAATCTTGATGTTCTGTCTTAATGCTATTTCAATCCAATTGCCCAACTGTAATTTGTTCACCCAACACTTGTTATTGGAGAGTTGCCACTAGTGTAGATATGGGAACCCCGGTCCATCTCTCATCATCATATACTCGTTCTATATGACATTGGAAGTAGTATCAACTATTTTCCGGTGACATTGCCTCTGTATTACCTATCGCTACCGTGTTACCGTTAATATTGCTCTCATATTACCGTCTTTTCACATCACCCCGTTACTAGTGCTTTTCCAGGTGTAGCTGAATTGACAACTCACTTGTTAAGGCTTATAAGTATTTTTTACCTCCCCTTGTGTCAATCAAATTTGGGTTTTACTTCCTCGAAGACTGTTGGATCTATACTTGTGGGTCATCAAGACTATTTTCCGGCGCGCTCGTTGCCGGGGAGGCATAGCTCTACTCGTAAGTTCACCCGGGGAGTACACTCTACCTCTCTCTTTATTTTATTTTGTTTGCTTAGTTTATTTCTGTCTAGTATTATTTTTCTTAGTTTATTTTGTCTAGTTTCTTTTTGTCTTGTTTTTATTTTCCCTATATACCCGAAAATCCATAAAAATTTGAAAAACCTAAAATTAAAAACTGTTGCTATGAGAACCTACAACCTATTTGGAGCTTATAGTATTATATAATAATTATAGAGAATCAAGAACGGGTAAAGTTATGAGTGCTGTGATAGAAAAATTGAATGCAATTGCTAAAATCTTGCTTAAACGCCATGATATAAACTGTTGCTCTAAACAGGATACTAAACATCTTAAATTTCAATGTGGCTTTAGTGAAGAAGTTTTAATTAAGAACTATAATTGGAATAGCTATATTCATTTTGGGTTCGAAGAAGTAGAACAATTTGTTTTGTTTATGGGAGCTTCTGAGATCGAATCCTTCATTGCTAAAAATTATGAAACTTGTGTTGTTTGTAAGGACCTTAAAGATTATGTCTCTTCTATTCTTAATTTTTGCATAGAAAGCTACAGTGATAATCCTTATATCATTGATTATAAAGAGAGACTCATTAATGCACAAGAATGCACTCACAATTTGCAGGAACCAGTGGAAGAAGAAATTGATGAACCCGAAAGCTCATTGGATGAAAAAGAGGAGGAAATTGATGAACCTGAAAGCTCATTGTGAAAAAGAAGAGAGAGTGATGAACAAAAGGAGGAAGAATGGATTAGCTACCCATGCCAACCTTCTAATGAGAGTAACTTTTTATCTCTTACACTATTTGATTGTCCTGCTTACCAAAGGCGGATGAATGTTATGTTCCTGTGGATTCTCTTGAAATATTCCCTATGAGTAAAACTTGTGAGAATAATTATGCTAATGTTATCTATGATAATCCATGCTATTTTGATAAATCTTATGATAATGCTTTGTTTGTGCCTAATGTCGAAATGCATGGTACTAAAGAGTTTTGCTTGGCAAATGTTTATGATAAATCTCTAGATGATGGTCCTATGATACTTGATAATATTAATTGTACTACTAATGAAAATGGGATTGGAGAGATCTTGACTTTATCTATGAGTCCCATATCTTTTAAGATTGATCAATCATCTTGTTACATTATTAATAAAAGTGGGTTTGAAAGTTTTAATCCCACTATTTTTGAGCTTGATAAAAATTATGTGTTTATGGATCATGAAAAGTATGCTTTATGTGATAGTTATATTGTTGAGTTTGCTCATGAAGCTACTGAAAATTATTATGAGAGAGGAAAATATGGTTGTAGAAATTTGCATGGCACTAAAACACCTCTCTATATGAAAATTTTGAAGTTACTCTTGTTTTACCTTCTTATGCTTGTCACTTTGTTCTTCATGAATTTATTTGTGTACAAGATTCCTATGCATAGGAAGGGTTAGAATTAAATTTGTTTTGAACTTGCTTTTTGATGCTCTCTTTGCTTCAACTCTTATTTCTTAGTGCATCATTAAAACTGCTGAGCCCATCTTAATGGCTATAAAGAAAGCACTTCTTGGGAGATAACCTATGTTTTTATTTTGCTACTTTTTTGTTGTGTCTTGGAAGTTGTTACTACTTGTTATCACTTTAGCCAAGGCAGAGATGGGCGTGATTGAGATGGTGTTATCACCAGGTGACCGGATCAGAGGTGGGCCGCGATTGAAGATGGGCTTGAAGAATATATATGGAAGAAATACATGAATCGGCCTTGTATACAAAGTTTGGGCTAGTTTGCCCTGTATCTCACTATAGTAGGATACGTGTCGGTTAGATGGAGTTTGGGCTCGTGCCCGGTTGGGATTATTCCCACATTAGAAAGTCTACGGACTATAAATATGTATCTAGGTTTATGAAATAAACAACAATCACGTTCACCACAAACCAATCTAGGCGCATCGCCAACTCCCTTGTCTCGAGGGTTTCTTCCGGGTAAGCATCATGCTGCCTAGACGTATCTTGCGATCTAGGCGACACGTTATTCGCTGTCATGCGCGTTCGCATCGCTTCTTTGATGTGAGCAACGTAGTTATCATAGATGTTTTAGGGTTAGCATTGTTCATCGTATCACATGCTATCGTCGTGCAACCCTTAGACTAGCCGCCCTTACACCTATCTTGGGTGTAAGGGGGACCCCGCTTGATCATTGTTTAGTAGATCCGATCCGTTATGATTGCTCCTTGTTCTTCAAGGATTAGTTTAATATTCGCATAGTTAGGCCTTACAAACGGGTTGAAGGATCCGTGGCGTGTAGGGTGCAGTTTGCACCCTGCAGGATGTCTGAGGATCAACCGTGTTGGTTTTTAGGCCTTGTCTAGGGTCGGTTTACGATCACCGTGCGTGGCCGCTAGGCTCAATCACGAGTAGGATGTTCCGATTATGCGGTGAAAACCCTAAATCGTAGTAGGTCGTTTTAGCTTTATTTTGATCAAGCAGGACCACCATCTGATCGTACACCTCGTACGCATCATGGGTGGACGTGCTCTTGAGCCGATTCACAGATAACCTGAGCCATCGAGGCTCATTTAATGTTTACGTGTATGCCATGCAGGAAACTAAGCGAGGCACATCCAACACCTTCCTGACCAGGTATAGGTCAGGTGGCACGCCCTTGGCAGCATCGGACGTGCGTGCCGAGGCTTTGCGGGCCGTCGCCCGAGGGACCAGGGCCAGCCGCAGTCCCGGGAGCCCCCGGCTCCTACAGCTGTTGCCCGGCCGCTCGCCGGTGGGTTTCGACCGCAACACATATTCGCCCGGTGGACGATCTTCGACATCAACCGCATCGCCATCTACATCTGAGATGGCGGAAGGCACTCCATCAAGTACGAGGATCCACCGACGAGCTCAAGAAGAAGCATGACGAGATCAAAGCAGTCCTCGAAGCCGACCTCATCGGCTCTTTTCACAGAACCCGCTCACATGGCATCAGGTGGAAAGGGTTCTCACCTGAAGGCGATGGAGTGGACCTCCTGCCCCGTCAGAAGAACGCACCAGGTCCTCGCGTCAGAGATTAACTTCATGGTGGCTCATCGCCGACCGCCATTCCGAGAGCCCGGTGAACACTTTGGAGCGTGTCGTCGCGTGATCCAGGAAATCATGAGCCATCAGTATTCTCCGACAGACCAGCCTGGGACTCACCAAGGAGAGATGCCACTCCAGTCCGTCCACCGCCGTTCGCGCTGGCAGCACCAGAAGGCCGAGTTCATCGGCATACGTCGTCTACAAGATCGGTGGTGACCCTAGTGACTACCAATTCTTGCATGAGGCTTAAGGAGATCCCTCACTTGATATCGTGCACATACGTGCTGACCGGCAGACTGGGCACGAACCAGCGGCAATGGGCAGGACTTCCGGAACACAGGAGGAACCGGGAACAGATCTTGAGAAGCAGACGTGGCTAGCCAAGTATGCCACCCCGACAAACCTCCAGAGCTCAGCTCCTGCAGTTGGCTCAGGGCTGGAAAAGCAAGCATGGCTGGCTAAGTATGCCACCCCGGCGAATCTTCAGAGTTCGACGCCTGCAGCCATCACCGCGGATCAGATCTGTACGATCCTGAAAGACCAGTTCGGCATGATGCCGAAAAGGAGGACATTCGGCTATTCCAAGCCGTATCCCAACGAGTACGAGTTGATCCCGCTACCACCCAAATATCGGCTCCCTGATTTCACCAAGTTTAATGGATCAGATGGTTCCAGCTCCATCGAGCATGTGAGCCGATATTTGGCACAGTTGCACGGTCTCAGCTTCCGATGAGGTTCTTCGCACGTCCCTCACAGGATCGGCTTCGGGTGGTACACATCGCTGCCACCAGATTCAATCCGACTTGGAAGCAGTTGGAAGAGCAGTTCCACGTGCATATCACTCGGAGGCTTCCGAGGCTGGCATTGCCGATCTAGCACAAGTACATGCGCTGGGAACAACGGTCGGAATACGTCCAGCGCTTCAGACCATTAGGAACCGATATTCGTTCATGTGACTGAAAAAGAAGCAGTCGAGTTGGCGGTGGTGGGTCTCTCATCATCGATCAAGGACGTGGCCTCCCAAGCAGACTACCCTTCACTGGCGCACATGGTGCAGAAGCTGTCAGTATATGAACAGCGCCACCCAGATGTATACCAGGATAAATTCAAGCGTGCGGTGGTCCTGGTTGAGGCAGATGAAGATGAAGGTGCTGCGGGAGATCAAGAGGTAGCAGTGGCTGAATGGACTCGGGGGGCAAGCCCCGTGTCCTGTAAATGGGTTAAGCCACAAGGTCCTCCAAGAGGGTTTGACTTCGATGTCACCAAGGCTGAGCAAATTTTCGACCTCTTACTCAAGGAGAAGCAGCTAAAGTTACCCGAAGGCCACAAGATCCCCACGGTGCAGGAGCTGAACGGAAAGCCATACTGCAAGTGGCATAACACGTTCACCCACGCCACCAACGACTGCAGGGTGTGGCGGCAGCAGTCCAAATGGCGATAGAACAAGGGCGTCTAATTTTCAGCCAGTACGCCATGAAAGTCGACACACACCCCTTCCCCGCCGTTAACATGGTGGAGTGCACTTACCATGGAGGGTGCCAGCCAGGATTCTCGTGCAATATCAACATGGTAGGACCTGGGCACCACTCTGGTAAGGACGGAGATGAGGGCAGCTGCTCTCATAGCAAGGACACAGAGGAAGCCGCTCCACGCGATCGGCTCCGTCACGATGGCAAGCGCTACATCATAGAGGGAGAAGTGAGGAACGTAAGATATCAGCGACCTCTCTCTGATCACCTCCTCAACAAGTATGTGGGTCAATACGACCAACGATACAACGACGATGATGAAAGAGATCGTCTGGCTAGGGACGCCAGGAGATATCGTCGGCATGATCGCGACGAGGAGAGATATGAGCGCCACGCCAAGGAAAAGTCGAGAGAGCAAGACGACGTGGATAGGCACTGGGACTGCCCTTCTGCTGACCTGCTGGGATTCAGGAATAGCCGATTGCCTACAATCGGCAATTGTCCTAATGTAGACAAAAGAAGAAGGATGTAGCTAACGTGTCCGTGTTTAAACGTCTAGGCCTCTCCCGCCTCGGAACAAGCACGCTGAGTCCTCTCGGGTAGAAGATCTCGAGGAACTAGAGGATGATGATGAAGAAGAAGACGAGTATCATCGGCCAAGGTGGTGCCCTGATGGGCTCAGCCATTCCCAAAAGCGAAGGGTTCAGCGACTACGTGGGTTGGAGGAAGCGGTTATACCTGCACACGTTGAGGAAGGCGCGGCCTGATCTGGCCGCTAAAATTCAGCGAACCCTGGACGAAGAAGGTCGGCCACAAAGGAAAGAGTGGCGCCCCAGACAAAAGAAAGCCGATGATGAGACATCGGCTGGCACAAACATGGTGTTCATCCTTCCAACGGAGTTTAGTGCTCCAGGATTAGACGAAGCACTGTGGCACAACTTGACTGCGGCCCACGGCCGGTTATCTTTGAGAAGCCACGAGAAAGAGCTACATGAAGGCCATGTACTTGCGAGGCTACATCAATGGGCAGCCTGTCAACAAGATGCTGGTGGACACCGGAGCGGCAGTCAACATTATGCCATACTCCATGCTACGTCGGTTGGGACGCTCTAGCTTGGATCTGATCAAGACCAATGTGACATGAGCGATTTCAACGCCAAGCATCTGACGCACAAGGTGTTCTGAACGTGGATCTGACCGTAGGAAGGAAAACCGTCCCTACGACGTTCTTTATTGTCGACAGCAAGAGCACCTATGCTGTCCTACTAGGGAGAGATTGGATCCACGCCAACTGTTGCATTCCATCCACGATGCACCAATGCCTAATACAGTGGGATGGAGATGAAGTAGAAGTCGTCCACGCAGATGATTCAGCCGAGATTTCAACGGCTGGCATGAACGTTTGGGAGACATCAGGCCAAGAGCCACTCTCAGGCATCAATTTGGACGACTGCGAGCGCATCGACGTGACAAAGGACGGGGTTAGGCTGGTTTTATCCACCGGCCTGACCGTGTAACAAGAGCAACATCTATGGACAAACGTGGCGATGCCGATCCATGTGATCGGCCCCAGAGCATGGAAATTGCAAAACCTTCATTGAGCAATTCAATCAACATGGAGGCCCAGCAATCGGCCAAAATTATCCTCACCATGCGTTCTGGTTCAACGTCGATCTAATGGGCAATGCCATTTGGTGATGAGTTGGAAGAAGTCCACAGGTCCTAACAGAGCGACGTTCACATACGTGCCTTGCTAACCACGAGCCGATATCAGCAGCCCGGCGTAATCGGCTCGGGGCACTTAATCAGATGAACATGTGCGATACATGTGCAGTGAAATATTGGGGGCCGATAGAAAAATCGGCCCGTAAAAAAATTCTCATGATATACAGCCGATGCACGGACATCGACTTTAGAGCTAAGGAACAAAGCCGATGCATAGCCATCGACTCTAGCACAAATTTCATGGGATCTACCCGCTGCGTGTTCAAGACCGATGGCCTTCAACCCTTCTTCTGAGGACCTCCAACCCTTTGTCGGTTAAGCCGTTGATGTTTCACCTTCAATATCGGCTTTCAACGAAGAAAAGGTGATCGATGTGCAAGTTTGCTCGGATTCGCTCAAGTTCGGTCCGTTTGTCCGAACGTATGTCCTCACTGCTCTCGCCTTGACTAAGGCTCGGGGGGCAGCTGATTTGGTAGGCACTCTGTTTTTGAAAGCCGATTGACATCGGCTGACCCCGCATCTCGTTATCACAGATTTTGACCAAGTCTGAGGTGGGCCACGATTAAGATAAGCTTGAAGGTTATATATGGAGAAAATACGAAGATCGGCCTTTTATACCAAGTTGGGCTTAATTGCCCGTGTATCTGTAATATATTAGATCGCATTTTAGTTTAGAGATAGAATCTTACTCGTGCACGGTTTAGTGCACGCCACATTAGAAAGTCCCCTGGACTATAAATATGTACCTAGGGTTTATGGAATAAACAACAACACAACGTTCACCCCAAAACAAACCAATCTCGGCGCATCGCCAACTCCTTCGTCTCGAGGGTTTCAATCAGGTAAGCGACATGCTGCCTAGATCGCATCTTGCGATCTAGGCAGCACAAGCTCCACGTTGTTCATGCGTTGCCCGTACTGAAGCGTCTTTGATGGCGGGCAACGTAGTTATCATAGATGTGTTAGGGTTAGCATAGTTCTTCGTATAACATGCTTACGTAGTGCAACCCTTGCATGTCTAGCCGCCCTCACGCCTATCTCAGGTGTGGGGGCGGCACCTGCTTGTTCATTATTTAGTAGATCTGATCCGTTATGATTGCTCCTTGTCTTCAAGGATTAGTTTAATATCTGCAATAGTTAGGCCTTACAAAGGGGGGGAGGATCCGAGGGTGGCGGCTTTGCAAGTCCTAAACAGGATGTTCCGAGGATCAACATCATGTTGGTCGTTTGGCCTTGTTTAGGATCGGCTTATGAGCACCGTGCGTGGCCGCGAGGCCCAACCCGGAGTAGGATGATCCGATTATGCGGTGAAAACCCTAAATCGTCAGATCTCATTAGCTTTATCTTGATCAAGCAGATCACCAAGTATTGCACCCCGCACGGATCATGGGTGGATCGGCTCTTTGAGCCGATTCACAGATAACCTGAGAGCCGATCGAGGCTCGTATTTAATGTTTACGTGTATGCAGGAACAAGCGAAGCACCATCACCTTCCTGGCGGGTATAGTCAGGTGGCACGCCACACCATCGTCGTGTGACCAGAAGAGCATTGCGGGCCGTCGCTCGGAGGGTCTCAGCCAGCCGCAGCTCTAGGCTCTTCCGCTCTACAGGTGACAGCCGCCGCCCGCCGGTGGTTTTGGCGTCAACACATTCGCACGCCGGTGGGACAATCGTCTACATCAACCACATCGCCATCTACATCTGAGATGGCGGACGGCACGCCAGTCACCTACGAGGAGCTACCTGACGAGCTCAAGAAGAGATATGACGAGATCAAGGCCACCCTCGAAGCCGACCTCATCGGCTCATATCACAGAACTCGTTCACATGGCGTCAGGCGGAAGGGGTTCTCACCGGAAGGCGCACTCGATGAAGTGGATCTATCTGTCCCGTCAGAGGAACGTACCAGGGCCGTGCGCCAGGAGATTGGTGGCATGGTGGCTCACTCGTTGCGTCTCCATTCCGAGAGCCTGGTGAATACTTTGGAGCACGTCGCCGTTCGGATGGTCAAGGAGGTCATGAAGAATCAGCACTCTCTATTAGAGCCAGCTCTCAGGACCTACCGAGGAAAAGTGCCACTCCAGCCCCGTCTGCCGTTGTCGTGCACATCGGCGGCACCAGGAGTGCCTCATTCACCGTCGCGCACTTGCTGACAGGATCAACGGCGCTACCTTTGGAGGTGCCAACCAGACAATTCGTCAACATCAACATGATGGGGAACTGGGGACTCCCTTGATGAAGATAAAGGCTTAGGGCAACTGCTCTCGCATTTCAAAGATATGAAGAGAGCTACCCATGTGATCGCCCGGACAACGCCAAAACATCTTGGTGAGATCATAGAAGCCGACGCTAGTAACGTCTGCTGTATCCGTATCACCGTTTCTTCCAGATGTGGCGCCGACTCGCGACCTTAAAGCTAGGGTACGGTTCACATCAGCTGATGAGCTAGAGGAAGCTCAGAAGACTGGCCCTGGGGATGTTTCACCTACTTTTATCAAGAAGTAGTTAGATCCCACAGCTTCGGGACAAGATGATAGCCCCGTTGAAGGAATACTACCCGATTGCTTCGCATGGGATTACACGGAGATGTCTGTCAACGGAGTATCATTGAGCATCGATTTCCTCCGGCAGCGGTTTCGGCCGTTCCAACAACGAGCACGTCAGATGAAGGCCGAAATTCTCGAAGAAGTCAAGAAGGAGATCGAGAAAATGTTAGCCGCCGGGTTCATCAGGCCATGCAGGTACGCTGAATGGATCTCCAGTATCGTACCTGTAGAGAAAAAGGACGGCCGATGGCGTGTGGCCATAGATTTCCGAGATCTCAACAGAGCCACTCCAAAGGATGAATATCCAATGCCTGTGGCAGAAACATTGATCAACGCAGCTGCTGGCCACAAGGTGTTGAGTTTCATG